>JAOEHX010044044.1:36490-55470 GCA_025448015.1 Bolborhynchus lineola
CCATCCCTGGCAGTGTTCAAGGCCGGGTTGGACACAGGGGCTTGGAGCACCCTGCTCCAGTGGAAGGTGTCCCTGCCCGGGGCAGCAGTTGGACCTGGATGAGCTTTAAGGTGCCTTCAACACAACCCAGTCTGGGATTCTGGCATTTTAACCTTTTCTTGAATGATTTGCCTTAAACTTTCACAGCACCTATGCAAATACAAACATCCTACTCCTCCCTCACCCTGCATTTCCAGCTCGTCTGACTGTTCAATCCACATCCCCAGGTATCAGCACATGTCACATCTTCCCACCATCCCGCATGCCAACAACCAAGCGAGACCCTGATGTTCCCCACACTGGAAGTGTTTGTGTTGCGACCTCCCGGAGTCTGCATTTCTACTGCAACATAAAGGAAATCTCTCCTACTGCGGCTCGGAGATGGAGTGAAAAATTACCAGCCAGAAACTGCAGCGCTCACATAATTGCAGAACTAATTGACAGACGCAGCAGTGAAGGAGTGACAGGAGTTTGAAGAAGTTCAGGCAGAACTGACGCAGAGCACAATAAGCACCTTTAACTACACACCGAAAAATCAGACCCAGAACAGAAAGCAGGAATTAGAAAAATGATAGCGTTAAGTAACAGATAAAAGGAACCAGCAATTATTTATGAAATCAAGATGCTGACAGCTTTTGCTTTAACGATCTCTTCCTCTATACTATATCATTTCTGCAACAACCAGATCACTACTTGTTAAGGGAAAGGAAAAATAATTCTTAAAAGCTTTCTCTGGTACCACCCAAGCGGTGGATGGTACCCACAATGCACTCACTGCAGTAAGAGACAGACAGAGCGCGGAGCCTCAACTTTCCCACTCTCCACACAGTATCTTTTTCCCATTATCTTTTGATGGGCAGTCCTTTACAGCCAGGTTTGCCAAACGCCATTAACTGCACTAACTAATAACCAAGACAAAATGTCTTTCAAGGAGGGATAAAGATAACCCTTGAGGTCTTAACTGGACAGATATGGGGACTGAGGTGATGACCCTCGCATCCTCTCAATCTATCAGCCCATTCCCAGAACTCATCCACCACCAGACAAGGTTGGTTTCACCAGCCTGGAAAGGGACAAGGAAGGGACTTAGGTTAATCCATCTCTTTCAGAAAGGAACATAGCAATATTTCACACAATCACAGCCTGTTCTGCAGCGAGACTGATGCCCATGGGCTGTATCCACCCTGCAATGTCAAACCCTCCTCTTACAGTTTCAATAAAGAAACACTGCCCTTTCCACTCACAGGGACAAAAGCCACCTTCTCATTTTACAGCTCCATGCTATTTTCCTGCCCTGCTACCAGTGCCATTTAAGCAGGAGGCATTGCCCCATCAGCAGGTTCAGCTCTGCCAGCAGCCAGAGCCACGGCGCAGGCCAGGCCAGGGGACAGCACTGGCCTTCTGCCTGCTCAAGGTCACTCCTGCGCTCATCACACCATATCTTGATCTTCACCAGAATGTCAATTAACTGAGAGCATGGGACAGTACTAAAACAATTAACGAGGAACTCTGTCATGAAACAAAACTGGTAGAGAATGACTTTCCTCACTCTAACCTGAATTTTATTCCTATCTGATCCAAATACCTTTCAAATGGGAGTAAATAAAAACCTTATTAAACCAAACAGACATTACTAGGTAAGACAGCAGAGCTAAAAATAGACACATTCCGCCCTGATGTAAGTTTTCACAATGTCACTGACTGAAAGGAAGCTGCAGCTATTTACAGCAGACCTGAACGTGGTCCAAAATGCTGATGTAGGCACTTTCGAGTAGGTAAAATAGCAAATTAGAAAACAAAAACATCAAGCTGCTTCCAAATCCTAACTAAACATGCTCTGTGTAAACACAGAATAACCACAAACCAGTAACCAGTGACATCTGCACCAGAACCAGGCTCCTCAGAGCTCGGCTGCAGGGAATGGCTCTGGCTCCAGGCAGAGGAAGCATCAGCACAAGCCTCCCATCATCAGGCTGCTGTGAATCATGCAACACAAGGAGTTTTCCTCATCTAGGGCCCTTAAATGTCTCTATCCTGAGACCCTCCAAGAACTTCCTGGTATTTTTTACGCAGCTGAATTCAGACAACAGCTTGAAGAAGTCAGAGGAGCAGAACCACAGGGACACAGACAACCTGTCTCCAGCAAAGCCTCTTGTGCAGGACTGCCAAGGAACCTGCAGAATGCAGAACAGCAAACCTCAACCAACACTCCACGGTGACCACCACCGGCAGCAGTAACAGATCTGGGTCATGGACACAAAACATTAGGGGTAGACACTGTTATTAAAGCATATAAAAGCTGTGATTCAAATCAGGCTGCAGTTGTTAAGGAATATCCAGTCAAGTTCAGGATCTTGTTCTGTACGCTACACGCGCTCAGTTGCCATAGCACAGCATAATTAAGACCACCTAAAAGCTCCAGAATTGAGAGAACCACTGATTTCCTTGCTCAGGAACAAAGAGACTTGCTACTACCAGGGAAAACTCATCTGCGTAGGAATCACAGCTTGGGCTAGGTACAAAGCCACAAAAACCCTCCCAGCCCAGAAGGCACCACAGATTTCACTCCTTAGCTTTCCAATTATGAGCTGTTTGTCCTTAACCTATTTTTCCTAATAGAGCCTAAAGTACATTCACTGTTCCTTAAGAATACATCACAACAAATTAAAACATATCTGTGTGCATAAAAAGCAGGGCAAAAGAACAAATTGTATTCTCCAAG
Organism: Bolborhynchus lineola; assembly: GCA_025448015.1. Lineage (NCBI taxonomy): Eukaryota > Metazoa > Chordata > Aves > Psittaciformes > Psittacidae > Bolborhynchus > Bolborhynchus lineola. Next base: position 39,252 of record JAOEHX010044044.1, read on the forward strand.
ACAGAACTTGCATACAGTGAGGAGGAGCGCAGAACAACTTCCCTACAACAGAGTCCAACTGAGCTCAGCATTACTAAGTTGCCAGGTAGCTTGTTTAATGATGCCTATAAATCACTATATGAAAATAAACTTTGGCTACAGGGTTTCAAGTGTCTTCAGAGAAAATCCTTATTTCCAGGCATGCTTTCCAATAGCTTTCCCCCCATGAAATCACTAACACTTGCTACAGTGTGGTCAGCCCTGGTCCCAAACCCTGGAGCTGTGCGTGCCTTCACCTCCTCCAGCACACACATACTGGACACGATGGAAGAGTATTCACAGATCGTGTGTTAATCCTCAATCCATGCCCACAAGGGAGAGGATCTTAAGCAGATAATGCACTGTCTTACCAAGAGCATTCAATCACTATTCTGCCTGTAGCCCAGCAGAGCAGCTCAGAGCTAAATACTCGAGGTAGATTAGAGAGCCTGCATCTCAAACAAGAAGGCACACTGTAAATACCCTTCCTGACAGCAGCCAGGAGCTCAGCACTTCCAAACGGCAGGACCAGCAGCTGTCAAGATGTCAAGTGGTGGCACAGCAATTCACAGGATAAAAGGGTTCCTAAGGAAAAGGAGAATGTGCTCTGGTTTTAACATGCAGCTGTAAACCATTAAAAATGCCACGTCTGTGCTTCACCCGCTGCAATTGCCACTGGATCTTTACCTCAAAAAAAAACCCCAAACCAACAGGTTATCACCCTAATATCCTCACAAATGTACCTCTGAATACTGAACATGCAGTAAACCTCTACTTAAAGCCATGAAAATAAAAGAACAGGGAAAACTTACAGCTGAACCATATTAGGCCATATCTTTCATACTCTGCTCTCCAGAATTCCATTTGACTACAGAATCAAAGAACCACAGAATGGTTTGGGCTGGAAGGGAACTTAAAGCCCATCCAGTTCCAAGCCCCTGCCACAGGCAGAGACACCTTCCTCTAGACCAGGTTGCTCCAAGCCCCGTCCAACCTGGCCCTGAACACTGCCAGGGATGAAGAAGTCAAGTCTGTATTCACATACCAAGGGTGAATGAGAAAAGAGGGTTGTACATCAGAAAACCTTCCTCTGAAAGATGGACTAATATCACAGATAACTATTCTCCTTTTGAAAGGACAACCAAACACAGAATTGAAGCATTTCAGTTCAATCCATCAGTTATTGCAAAGGAAATGATTAAATTCCTTCACTGAAGCTCATCAAGAAATACACAGCACTTGAGGTTTTGTTCTCTTTTCACTTGCACATAGAAGAAACTCCCACCGCTTCTGCAAGTGGTATTAGCAGCTACTAGCAAGCTCTGAGCAAGCTAAGAAGCGTTAGCAGCTTAGAAACGTCACGATGGATGTTATTTGTCGCAGCGGTTCTTTCCCCACGTCACAAGGATGTTCAGGCCCTATGAAGGACGTGCCAGTCGTCATTTCCTTGATCAGTGTTTTCCCATTATACAACATTTGCAAATTGCTTACATAATACAAGGCAACATCCCTCACTATGAGAAAGCACACTGTCTCTTCTGACCTCTCCACACTATGAGCTTCTCACCACTATGAATTATTAAACACAAAAAGCCCACTGGGAGGTGTATTTCTACTTATGAGGAAGGGCCTTGCGTGGCTTTGCTTGGGGAAGAGCAAGGCACTAACATCATTTATTGAAGACATGGAATAATTTCACAGCAAAAGGGGATTCTCAAGTGTCTGATGCCAGTATTCACCCAAGCCAGGACTGTTCGGTATCTGAACCGCTGTAACAATCCAAACCGTTCTGCCACAGCATCTAGGAGGTTTGTTGTACTGTGGTTAGAATCAGAACACAAAACCAGTAGTATTCAGTTAGTAAATACATGCAGCACTTAGGTACAGAGAAGCAAAACCGCTAAAACAACAGTGACAGAGCACAGATGATTCTCCTACATGAATTTTAAAGCCTTCCTCTGGTTCATTCTGTGCATTCTAAGAAGAAAGCTGCTGAGCCGGAGGTTCAGAAACAGATGGTTCTACTTCTCTTCAGCCTCTTTCCCCATTAAATCAAAGACATTAATGACAGAGGCATCTAGAAACATTAAGAAACTGTTTTGCAGATTTCTGAACCCACCTATCCAACCACTGCAGACATGCACACATCTGAGAGCAGGACGTTATGGAGGCACTGGCTGGACATGATGCTGTCATGGGGAAGAGGCCAGGAAAGAGAGATGCAGCAATCCCACAAGGTTACTGCTCTGCTCCCCTACACAGTGTGAAGATTCATGTTGTGATGGTGTGCTACTCACCTCCTGACCATCACTAAGTGATGTTCTGCAACAAGAACCTTGGAAATACGGACAAATTCCCTGGGGGGTTTGCAAGTCCTGTCATGCACCACTCTTTCAGAGGACACACACCAGTATAGAACAATAAAAGCATCTGAAAGGTTTATAGCAAATATCTGCTCTACAAACAAATCGACGAGGAAACTGACAACCTGGGCTCTCCAGCTTCTCTGCTCTGTGACTAACTGCTTGATCTCTTCAAAGCTCAAAGTTAGAAGACTTAAGAGCTTCAGCAATTCAGAGTCTACTTACTTTTTCCCTTCTTCCTGAGCTTTTCTCCTGTTACTAATGAGTTATCCCACTGAGATGAATGAGTAGCACTGGCAGGACCACAGAATCTGCTTATTAGGAGTAGAGAGCTATACAGGTAAATCTCATTAAAGCTGTTATCATGCCACATTACAGACATGGGAAACTAATATTTACTTATTTCACAGTGGTGTTCAGAGGCTTCATTAGTGGGTGAATTGTTTCAAGGCACATTGACAGAAACTCCATGGGTGCACAACTGTTTTGTATTAACTGAGAAATTGCTGGGGAGGAGAAGAGGGAAATCACGACTGCACACCACCACTGCTGGTACACAAGGAGAACACCCCATGAGAAATGGGTTAAGAAAGCTCAAACAAGAAGGTAGAAAAAACCATCCTTGGTATGGAAGTTATTTTGCAGCATATTAAAGCTGAGTTTCACAGAATCCCAAACTGGTTTGCGCTGGAAGAGACCTTACAGCTCCTCCAGCTCCAACCCCTGCCACTGGAGCAGGGTGCTCCAAGCCCCTGTGTCCAACCTGGCCTTGAGCACTGCCAGGGATGGAGCAGCCACAGCTTCTCTGGGCACCCTCACAGGGAAGAGCTGCTTCCCAATATCTCATCTCAATCTCCCCTCTGGCAGGTTAAGGCCATTCAGTACATTATCCATTATATGAAGTTCCAGAGGATAGGATATATATATATATATATATATATTCTACTTTAAAGCCCAGAATTCATCTGCAAGTCCTCTGGGAAATCACACAATTGAGTATTTCCAACCCCTCTGCACCAGCACACATGAGAGCATATCAGGCTGCATCCCAACAAAGAAATGCTCAATTATTTATGCCCAGAAGAAAAGCCAAAATGAACACATATATTTTTTACAGTGACTTTGGATACTATTTGTCCCTGACACACAAAACTCCTTAAAATTGCCTGCACATAAAATCTGCAGTGGGAATGTTCATCAATATCCCTCTAAATGATCTTCGATGTAATTCATGCAACTACCACTTTTACTTTACCACAAAATAAAGTATGTTTAAGGAAATTTAGCATCCAGTAACATTGAAACTATGACACAAAAACTAGATCTCAAACCTAACCCTACTCTGGTGAAGAGAAATTGCACACGGTATGTATTTTCTCTCTTTCACTGCCCACACCCCAGTTTGATACAAGTGGAGAATCACGGTAAAATTGGCTGGAATTTGGGGGTTGGAAGTAGATGATCCTAAGGTCCTTTCCAAGGCAAACTATTATAGGATTCTATGAAACATCTTACATGAATTGTTTCTGTTTCAGTTTACAATCACCCAGTTTCCGACCTCGACCGCGGTTTGGGGTTTGTGCTGTTTTTAACTGATCATATCAGCGGTGCAAGGAAAGCACGAGTTCAACGGATTCTGAAACCCTCCCGCAGGCTCTCCAGAATCCAGGTTTTAGTCTAAACTTGAACTGAAAATAAGAAGTAACACGAGAAAGAAGAAGATCAGTCTTTAAGCAGTGTTTTAAATATGGAGGGGTTTGCTTATATAGTTACTTCCTAATTTTGAGGGTGCCTACTTCTTTATGGTGGTTGTTTTCCCTAGGTCAGAAACAGAACCTCAGGAGAAAAGCACTTCAACAACTAACCCGCCTTCTTGCTTTTACAGAAACCCCCCCAAGCAAGTACCTATTTTCCCTATTATATGGCTGCACATTACCCAATATCAACACACCAGAAGAGAGTGAAATTACTACAGTGCTACAAGTCTCATGGACGCTGTTAAGAAAGAAACCCAAGGCTGTGACCCTCGCTCTCACTCAAGTCTTAGATCAGCAGCGAATGTATAACCTGGAGATGACTTTGGCTCTCAAAGCAATCTGGTTTTAAACACTTCACGTGGGGGTTTGGGTGGCCCCTCCTGCTCACCACAGCCCTCTCCCCGGAAGGATGGAGGATTTCAGTCCACCAGCAGCTCCCAGCACGCCCAGGCCGGCCCCACCACTTGCACGTCCAAGCTGCAACTTCAGAGTCATCTCAAGAACACTAGAAGCAAGATCTGCTAATAATTTTGTCATCTCCTGCTCATTTAACAGTAAAAACCTCAGGTGCTTTTCTTTACTCCCAACCAAGTTTTACAGCTTTCGTTGTTCTGTCCTCAGAGGCCTATTTAATTAGTTCAGAATGCCAACGGCACATAGATCTTATGCTTAAACTAAACAATAGCTTAAATAATGCTCTAGGGAGGTGCTTTTCCCAGCCTGTTATTTTTAGGCATCTCGGGGAGCGCAGTGCGCTGTGCTACCACACTGGCAACAGAAAGAGGAAGAGCAAGAATGTTTTTCTCAACAGATTTTCACTCGAGATCCACCTAGTGATTAGCATCGAAATTCTGAAATAATCGAATATGATGAGGTCCATCAGCAGAGAAACAAACAACAGAAAGCATGATTCACTGCCCTAAAAAAAACCTCCTTCACTGTTCTCACCCTTGTTTGGAGCGGTTTGGGCTTCTCTCAATGTTGTCACTGACAGAGCTGGAGGAAACAGCAGCCAGAATGGCCAGGAGCACGTTTCCCTCTAACTGCAGGCAGAAAAGTCCCTCCCTGCAGATGGAGGTTGCCTGTGCAGGAGGAACGACAAAAGAGACCAAAAAGATCAAAAAGAGACCCAAGGCTCATCTGCCCTGGAAACTCAGCTAAAAGGAATATACATTAGCTATACTTAGCTGCTGCGGTGTAAAGGGAGCAGATAAGAAGCGAGAGCCCCGCAGAAGACGTGCGTGTGTAGGAAGAAGTACTGATGCAGATGGCAAAATGCTCACCCTGGCTGGGAAGACCTCCAACTTGGAGCCTGCTGATTTAAGAGGATATGAAAGACAGTTAAATGAATCACCCAAGAATGATCACCCCTCACTAAGCAAAAGTAGATAGCAAATAGGAAAAAAACCCCATGTTTGTAGCTTGTTACATCAATTACATGGGGTTTAATTGGCTCTTTTTGCAAGTGCATTTCAAGAGAATAAACCAGAAATTAGATCCAGTTTCAGGGGAAAAAAAGCCCATGCGAGTCACTTCCTAGGCAAGGTGAAAGGCTGAAACTGCAGCATGACCACCTGCTGAAACAGCTCTAACACCTTCCACTCTCATCTTTCCCCAAGACCCAAACCCAACGGCTCTGGGTAACCGATGAGAAACCGAAATGGGTGTAGACAAACTGCCACAACCCACCAGCTCCCGAGCAGTTACCAGAGAACCCAAGGCTAAACCAAGCCAGGACTTGAAGCTGCAGGATGCTTTACTGTCACATCCCATAAGTCCTAAGCTGATTTTGTTCACCGCCAACCACGTAGATGCAATTTGTCAGTAAGTCCAGTGTCAGACACGAGAGTCACTGAACTATAACCAGCACCAAGTTTGCTCCAAAGCATTTAACTATAATAACCTCGATAATCCTGTACTAAAGCAATACTATGACCTAATTCACTCCAGTTCACGCTTGGCAGCTGCACTGGCTGAGCAGACCCTGATCCACCCTGCAGCTACGCTCATTCCAGCTCATTCCCAAACTGCCCTCTGGAAGCGGCGCTGTCACAGGCATGCCCACCCCGCAGCAAGAGGGAGCACGAGGAGAACTCAGTCGTGAACCAAGAGCGGGCTCTACACGTAACAGAGATATGGGGACACCAGAAAACGTCTCTTTTGCTGAAGCAAACACATCATCTGGTGGGGTAGCAAACAGGATGTGGTAAATGAAAACTAGCTAGAGGTGGTTGCGCGCTCCGCTTCGAGACAGCCTGTACTTCCCCCATGAAGCTTCTGCTGTGGAGGAAGCAGCTTCTGTGGGAACAGCCGGCTGCTGGGCTACTGAGTGCTGCCAGAGTGCTGTTCTGGGTGGTTCCATATCTTCATGTCCTCTGAGTCATTACGAGATTCTTAGAGTTCAAGATCATTCTGGAGCATCACTCCTGCAAGCAGTCATCCCATCTTCGAGAGAGGAGAGCAACCCATTTGCCTTCATGAAGATAAAGATACAAATAGAGGAGAGACACTTGTTTATGAGGAATTTATGAAGCCTCCAGGCCAGTTTCATCCCTGGAAGGCTGTTGTCATTGCCTGCTGATGGAGTTCCTGCTTTTATTGTGATTCCAAAGGGCACAGCAAAGGTTTTGGTTTCCAAGCTCAAGCTGTCCCTGCAGTTGCACACCTGGGGAAGGTGGCAGGGAGGGAATTTAGGCCAATCTTTTAGAGTGGGACCTGGAAAACACTGAGCATAAAAGGATTTAAGGGCTCATTAAAGATAAGTACTTGCACCTGATAAGAACAGCACCATAATTAGACATACTCACAGGAAAACATCCAACAGGAATGGCTCCACATAGGACATCAGAAAAAATGTATCAGACAACTGATCAAAGCCCTGGGGTTTGCATTTGAAAGGAGGAGACTGAAAACCAGAGAAAACAATGACCTGGGGCTGCAAGAAAGAATTGTGCTCTGGGGAAAATAACAGCTTAACAGTGCTTCATCTACATGCTTGCCAAAGGGAAGAATAGGTGCCTTGATGAAGCTTTATAGTTAGTATGCAAGGATAAAATACTGCATACTAGACAGCTCTTTAATTGTGAAAATAAAGGCACAGGAAGAGCCAGCAGCAAGGAGGGGAAGCAGCAGAATCACAGCTCAGGACCAGACACTCATCCGGCTCTGGTTGACTGAAACTCCTCAGAGCAGGAGCTGCCTCCTGGGCCTGGGGCGCAGCCTGAGCCACATCCCCACCATGCAAAGAGACAGCAATGGGAATAAAAAAGTGATCAGACTTTTTAATTACCTCACCAGATTTATTCTCACAGCCTCTCACATCACGCTTGCCTAAAACTGAAGGTACTTTACCACAAGCAATTATGCTAACGTCGGGAAGCAGAACTCATTCAGTGGCAAAGAACAAGCTAGAAAATGCAATCGAAGTCAAATGAACCACCACAGGAAGGAAATACAACATCTTCCAGAGCGGTGCAAAGTCTTCTGGTCAAAACAGTCGCATTTCTCTTTAATCTTTGTTTTCTTCCAGTCTAAATCCTACTGCAGAAGTAACCGAAATGGCACCAAAGTGGTCACAGGCGACCTCCCCATCTCCAGGTAACAAGGGCAAGCACTGCTATGAGTGTACCATGGGCAGAGGAGAGGAAACCTCCCTGCATGTCTGCGAGCTGTGCGAGACCAGCGCCAGAAACTGGGGTGTTAATGGTGGCTCTAAATGGCCATGTGCTCTCAAATGCCAGGTTCAATGGGCACCAGAATGGGGACAGAAGAACACAGAGCTATTTTCCTTCCAAGGCTACAGTTACCCAACTGTAATCGCCATAACTTCTTAAATAACAGCAGTATTCCTCACTGTTCTTTGGAACCAATGGTGAATGAAATGTATTCCATTGCAGAAATAGAAATATCCATCACAGTGAAGCTGTCCTGGGTATACGGAGATAAAAGAAAAGACAACTCCACTTCGTTGCCACCAAAGAGAATGGAACAGTTTGAGGCAGGCTGTGTTTGCCTGCTTAAAATTCCACTTCTTTTGCAACTGCCATGCTAGAGCAAATCCTAATGATTCAGCACAGACATCTAAACTGAAGCACATGCTGGGAGACGTCAGTACAAGCAAACAAGGGATTTACAGGGCAAAATTGCAGGCCAGAATAAAAAGTGATAGCTTTTATGCTCAAAAATACAGACCACACTTCAGCTACTGTAATACAATGGAAAGCTCCTTGAGGCTGCTACGAATGCATCCTTTAGACTGGTGTTTCCACAACCCTCTTTACAGAAAGCAATGAAATCCATTAATGACAATCTGTGAATACTCTTTATTTCAATCTGGCAATACTTAAAACTCCCACTCTGGAATATTCTCCCACCTACTGAGCTGCACATTTCCAGGCAACCAGGGAGGCTGGACATTGCTGCTCCAGGCATGGAACCCAGCTAAAGCTCAACCAGCCCAAAGGTGCCCCCATTGCACCACTTTTCCTGGGCATCAAGGTACATGGCACCTTGTTCATGGGCTTTTGCTTCCACTGTTACAGTCTTGGTACAGGCAGGAATAGATCCATTGACCTCCTCAAGTCCTCCCAGCCTGCTTTATGGTTTTGCCCCCATTTTGCAAGACAAGAGCAGCTGTATTATCCCAGCAGACATATGCCAAAGGACAAGGATTTCACAAGCCCCTCATGAAATCTGTTCCCCTGCTTCACCATCCATCTCACCACTAAAACTGTTTCAGTTGTACTCTGATTCTTTTATAATCCACATGCCAAACCCCTGGAAAATTGACCAGCCTCATCATTTCTGCACCAGCTTTTCTGGTTTTGAAGATTGTTCAACCTCACTTCTCCCTTTTATAGCCTACATTAACACCCTATTTCAATACTTCCTCGTGGGTCATGTTTAGCAGACTGCTAAGTAGGGTCTGCTCATTCCCACTGCTCTTTCCTGGCCTCTCTCCAGCAGGTCCAGGTATATTTTGTAGTCCAGTGCCAGGACAGACACAATGCTCTGCCAAAAGAGGATTACTTCACATGCCTCACTGGCTACAATCCTGCTCTTATATTTAGTCGCATGATGCAGCGCAGACAATACAACCTCAGTGTAACAGCCAAGGCAGTTAACAGCGTCTACCTGAGCAGCGGTTCTCCACCCTGGATCCGTGTGATTACTCCAGCACAGACACAGAAGGCACTGCTGGTTTTGACTGAGAAGCACCACATTCTCCCCTCTGCCCCCAGCTCAATGGAGTCATACACACAGCATACAGAGGTTCTTCATCCCAACATTCACACTGTTAACTAAAATGCTGCATACTGATCTCTGATGCTCTGGTGCAGACTCCTTCCATGCTCCCATGGAAGCACTCACTACCTGTTCCTCAAGCCCATCTCCCCAGCAGTTTGCCTCTGCACACAGCAGGTTCACCCAGGCCACATCTCCCACTGTTGCCAGCAAAAACAGGATGTCAGTCAAGACAATACATAGAGTATCTTTTCTACTGCTCCCTTATCAAGAAGGCGTATTAGCCCTGCAGAGAAAACAAAAACGTGTAACTGATGTGACACATTACATTGCTGACAAGCCCATACCACGTAATATAATTTTCTCCTTGATGTTTCAAATAACTTAATTATTTTCCCAGTAGTTTTCCAACCCATGAAGTTGACAGATTGCTCTGCTTCATCCTCTTCCCTTGCACAACATTTCATTTTACTGAAGACCTTTGTTTTACTGCATCCTGTCCATACTCCAGTGCTCCTCAGACCATCTCCAACACTGGTTTCCAGCAGTCGTTAAGAGAGGTGGCGGGCAAGCAGGCCTTAACATTTACATGAGTAACATTTCACTTAACTATGACTTACCAATTTTCTGATGAAAGATCTTGTCGAAGGTTAATTCACCCCTTTCCTCAAGGTATTTCTGCATAACACTGCGGATACTGCAAAAGAAGGGGGAAAAAAAATTGTTACTTGAAACTACTTATTTTAAACCAGACCTTTAGCATCCTTTAGAGAAAACAGACCTCTCAAATGAAATGTTAGTGTAAAAGACTCATGCAAGATGAGAGGTTTTATCCCAGTTAGATAGTGTGGGATGAACTGAAGGGTGGTATGGGGCTGCCAGCAGGAGCTGGAGCACCAAACACTGTGTATTCTTCCTCAGACACAGAGACTGCAGCAGAAACTCATAGGCAGCATCAGGTGGAACCTTGCCTCAGGGTCACAGCACTTCCCTGGGGACATTCTGGTCACCACTTCTGTATTCTTGCACCACGTTTTAGCTTGCACCACGTAAAACAAGTGTGTAAGTCACTCAGAGCTACATCAGGCTGTTAGCACTGCAACTGCCATCTATCACCCAGAAAACGAGCCAACACAAGCTCCATTAGGCCCCTAGCTTGGCTGCAATGCACTTAACATCTACTCTGCCTAATTTATAATGTCACAATCACCCATTTAAACCACATTAACAAAGATTTCCTTTATTTGTCAAGTAACCTCAATATCATTGCAATATAATGCCCATAAAAATTCCATAGGGGCAACAATACAAGTTCATGAATTTGAGAATCACTGCAGCCCAGCAGCATCGTGCCTCAGTAAACCAGCCCTCTTGTCATAGCACGAAGCCAAAATTCCACTGGACCTTTTCTGTTCCAATTTTACAACTGCTATTTTCATATGTTCTATTTGTTTTTATAAGAAGTCCCACAAGTGCCCTGTAGAAAGTGCTCCTGTCTTAAACAAGACTATTAAATACCACTCAGGTTCCTGCATCTCATCCTTGTAAAATGCGGCCTCCGAGCCGCTTTGGGTTACAGCAGAGCCCTGCCTGAAAAAGCAAAGGGCTGAGACCATCATCAGTCCTGTGCCTACAAGGACCCATCACCAGAGCTTCTGAAAACCCTCCCAAGTATCAACCAGCATCTCTTCCATCGTTTTTGAGGGAGGAAAGTATCTGCACTCCTCCTCAAATGAGGACCCGAGGCATGAAGTCTGCATGACTTGACCAGAAAAACATGTCTAATAAAAGCCAAGAATTAGCTGGAAGGCTTAAACCCCAGCGTAGGGAATCTCTCCATGAATAGTTTTTATGCATATCTCAAAGCCCCGCCTGGAACACAGCTCCATGAACACTGCGATCCCAGGCGAGCACTCTGGAGGGTAAGCACCACGTCAACTTAAACAAGAACGGGGAGGGCTGAACGTTGTTAATCAGGTTCAAGGTTATAAATTATTCAGTGACGAACTTGCTAATCTTTTTATCTGCTCATTAAAAACTATGCCTCCTCTCTGCATATTTTAACAATCTAAACAAAATACTGATTCCCAGCGAAGAGGAAGCAGTAGATAGAGACTGTGGTCCTGTACTCAGGAAAAGCAAGGTGGTAAAGGAAAATCTCTCCCATAAGTGGCAGAACTGCCAAGTTTGGCTGCCTGTTCTAGGGGTAGGTTTTTAAAAATATACCTTCAAGCATAACTTGTTTAAAATGGTGACGGTAGAACTTAATTCTGCTCTTCAAGATGTAAAATGCGAGCACATTGATGGCAAAGTACCTCCAGTTGCACCGACACCACCAGGAGCCGATGAGCACAGGCAGCGGGGCCGGCTCTGCATCCCGCTTCTCCCAACCAGCCCCTCCCCTCAACTCCCCATGCTCAGGGAGGGCTCATAAATGACCATGGTGTGCATCGCCGTAGACCATGAACTTCCCTCCTGGTTGACCTGAGCCCATCAGAGTGCCTGCACTTGGAGCACTCTTGTGCAACGTCCCGTTCCCACTGACCGCTAGACCATTAGTAACAGAATGAGCCCTTTTAATAATAATGACATCAAGAAAGCTTTTCTCTGCTCAAACAAGTGCACTGCAAGAAACTACACAAACATAGCTCAGTCTGGTCAATGGGAGAAGAGAATGAAGTATTTAACGTGTGACTGGAGTGGCCAGGAAAACACACCGATTGTGACAGGAACAAAGGAGCATGCCTCCTCCTCTCCCTCGACACGCAGCGCTTCTGGTCTGATGGATAACATGGCAAAGGAACAAAACGTTTTGGCAGCTGCAGAATCTGAACAAATCTGTAAAATGATCACAGGCTCCAGGAGTCCACATCGCATTCCAGCTTCTGAACACAGACTGCCACCCCTTCAGAAGCAGTTCTCCTTATCCAGATGAATAAATAGGAATAAAGGACATGGACTAGACTATGACTACCCAGAATAAAACCACCTTCAGTTCTCACACAGCCGTCAAAAGTAGAAAACCTTCAGTGTTCAAAAGAAATGAAGCAGAGTCCATATCTGCTTCAGAAAGATGGAAAATTTTGAAATGGAGCCTAGCACATTCCATAAACAGGAAGGAAGAACCCTCTCTGCTTCCATACACTGAATCATCAGTCGCCCTACAAACAATCTGGGTTAAAAGCTGCATTTCACAGAGAGGTAACCATTTCTGAAAAGCTTTCCATAGCCACATGTGCTTTCAGCACAAACCACGCACTAATGCGAAGAGCGGGCTTCTTTGCACAAGTTCATCTCAGTTCACAGCATGATCTACCTTAAGAGCAACACTCAGAAGAAGCAGAAACAAAAGCTGGCTAAAAATTACATTCAGAAACAAAAGTATATCTGACTGTGCTGTGCCAAAACCTTCAGTCCGTGTATCTTCTTCCTTTCTGAAATAGAGAACAGCAAACAGAAACATCAGAAAGGCTCAGCTCGCTGTCCACATACCACAGCTCAACTGAAATAACAAGTACATTCAGGGGAAACCACCAGTCAAGTTTAAGATTTTATGACAAATGCAACAGGGACTCTGGACACTTCATTGCTGGTTTAACCAGCACTGAACTAAAGTGGGGATCTGGGAGCATGATGCAGCCCTTTGCCCTCGACAAGGCAGGGAAGAGAGCTGCACTGTGCCAAGGTCAGCCAGAGACAACCAATGCAGAGGTGACCCACCAGCCAAGTTTTGGGAGAGCTCTTCATTGCAGATAAGGCTGTCACCTCCATCCTCTGCACTGCAGACAGCACCCATGTAGTACCTCATGCTGACATTGAGGGAGGCAATGGGATGCGGCAGGTGCTTGGCACACTCATCTCTTGCAGCCCCATGGGAGAAGCTGCCCTTAATGCAAAGGCTGAAAAATCCAGCAGCTCAGGGTGCACTGCCTGCCCAGGAGCAGGCAGGAAGATGACACTGATATCTAACTATATACTCCATCAGCACCACAGGTCGCCCTAACCTAGTCAGCTCCTCTGCTGCCACCGGAGGGGGGACTGTTACAAGCATGAGCTGAAGAATCTGTTCAAAGGAGCTTTAAGCTGCATCTTGAAGCTCTGGTTACTACAGCTAGCATCCTGGTCTTTCAGACTTGATCAAAGAAACACACTGAAAAGCAACCTTCAGGTTAAAATACATTGGGCAATTCAAAAGCTCTCATTGTCTACCAGCATGCGTGGTGGCACATGGTCTGACAGGACACAGCCAACTGCTGCGGGGCCAAGGTCGGTACAGGCGGAACATGTCTACTTCAAATCACAGCATCTGAAAACCAGGAAGAAAACACATTATGTTCTATTTAAGACAGAAAAGGACGCGTTTGTAACAGGTACCATTCACCCACAGCTCTCCCTCCCTGGTGAGCTACAGAAGCAGCAGCAAACCAGGAGGTCCCTTAGAGAGAAGGGCGAGGATGAGGGCATTAGCAGAAACAGAAGTTAGGGAGGAGGGCAAAATAAACAGCATTCCTTCTGGCATTTCCTAGAAGTTCTGCTCTTAATTTCAAAGCTGCACAGATTCTGTCCCTGCAGGTCAGATACACTGCACTGTGCAGGAGCTCTCCTGAAAGAATCTTGCACCTAGGAATTGAAAAGGGTAAAGAAAAATGTGATGGTGTGTATGTGAATGCACACTGTTACTACTGGAACTCGATCAAGAAGCTACTTACTATTTGCCTTACTGTATCCTAAATGATCTTTTAATTATTTATCATAAAAGGCCATTATTTTTTCTTATAAATCACTAACAGTTCCAATTTGTGGGATATTATATATTGTAGAGATGCACCCAACAGCTTGAGGAGAAACATGTTTGGCCTTATCGCAAGCATTAAAGAATCACACCTGCATTAGGAATGCACAGTTACACTCACTAATATGTTCACCTATGGGCTGAACCAGAAAAAGGGGAACAGAAAAACAAACCAAGAACGAAACGGCAGCTTTAGGGAGGCTGGCCTGAGGGCAGAGTGCAGTACACAACTCTGCCATCATTTCCTGTACCATCCTAGGCAAGCCCTGAACATTCTCTGCCTCAGCAATCCAGCCTGTAAAATTGAGCTGGGTTTCTTTTCTTCCTCCCCTTTGTCATCAGGGCAGTAGCATCCTTCTGCATGTGTGTATCCTGTACCCAGCACAAGCTCCTGATGGCTCCTGCCACATATGAGAACTGCTTAGATGCTAATAATTTTGTCAAGAGAATGTAAGATATTCAGCAGCTAAACCATCACCGCCTTCGGCTGCCAACCTTTGACACCACCTTCCCACTCTCCCCATTTCAGCATCCCGTTTCCACACTGGACAGTCACCTTCCATTTATTCTCATCTGCCTTCTCCCTTCTTGTTCTTACCCCCTATTTCCTTTTTCCTGACCTCTCTCTCACCCAGTTCTCACCTTGCTCGCCGTACTCATCACATCCCCTCATCCCATCCCTCCATCTCTGCTTTCCTCTTTGCCTTCTCTTTCTGCACCAATACTCCAGCCTGCGCCCGCAGGTAAGTCTCCCAAAGACCTGAGCTTGCTGCAGTTAGAAAATAACACGAGCCCACTTAAGACTCAATTTCAAATGAGGAGAAAATCTGGAAGCCTGACGTATAATACTGCCACTGCACCATCAGTAATACAGCTTCTCCTCAGAAGTATTTTTACTGAGGTTTCATGGAGAAGGAAAGAAAACAAGTCACATAACAGAAGGCGACAGGGAGAAGAAAGGAAACATCTCAACATAATGAGTAAATCTGTGGGGTTGATTACTAAGGATGCTGTTATTTTCTTGTAGTATATTCATCACTGGCATGAAGAAATTCTCCACCTGAACAGAAAATTCCCCGTGAACGAGACTGGGCTGCAACAAGCACCAGATCACAGCCCCCAGCCCAGCTTAAAGCTCCGCTTCAGGGGTGAAAGCGAAGGGCAGACACTTGATGCAACCAGTAAAAAAGAATTAGCTTCCCTCCTGTGTAAGAGGTAACAGAGATGGTGAACGTATCACAAACCACTCCAGCCATTTCATTTTGCTTCCTCTCAGACTTGCACCCAGCTCAAAGATCAGCAGAAGTTAATACTTCCCCAAAATATTTTGTTCTCAGATGCTGTAAAGGATATTTTACACATCACAACGCAATTGACGGGGCAAAGTAAATTCCCAGCATATAAAGCTAGAAGGGACCATGAGACCGTCTATTTAGCTCTTACTTGTAAAATTCCATATTTGAAGAGGAAAGAAATCATTAGAACACTGTGGAAAAAAAGCCCAACAAAATCCAAACATTTCTGGACAACAATGAAATAACATGGAAAATATATGTTCCTTCTATCCTATTACTTCTGAGCATCCTATACTATCCTACCCTATTACTGCAATACCCTTGTGACAGCAATGCAACATCCAGTTGACTTCATTATTTAATAGAGAAATAAAAGTGATGGTTGGTGCTGCATTAATTAGAGCACACACTCGCCCTACTCTTAGTCTCATCAGCTGAAAATAAAGTGAGGGAAACCAAACTTCATCTCCTTCCACCAGTGCAGCAGCACAGGTGCCTGCAGCATGGGCCCTGGTCATTCCTGCAGGGATGCCACAAAGGACAAGAACTGGCATAGAAAATAGAAGGGGAAAGAAACTGGCAACTACTTCTACCCAATTTTCTGCCCTTGCACACCCTCTGAAGCTGATGCCAAGCCCACTGCCAAGTCACTCACTGCAGCTAACTAATGCTCTTGTAACTGTCAACGACAATTAACAGCATATTCCACTCTGTTTATGATGGAAGGGATTAAAGCTCAGCCACACATTC
>JAOEHX010044047.1:18004-30856 GCA_025448015.1 Bolborhynchus lineola
ACTGAGCAGCAACTGAAAACATTGGTGTTATCAGCACTGTTCCCAGGCTGAAAGTCAAAACCACAGCACTGCACCAGATACTAAGAAGGAGAAAGATGACTGCTACTGCGGAACTCAGGACAATGCCATACAATAGCTTCTGTAAAAGTAATCAATCCTGAGTTTCCCACAGGCTGGCTGAAACTGATAGTCCACTTAGTTTCCTTGTAGAAGGATCTCAACAGGTCTTCCTCAATTACATTCATTTCAAAGGTGACCTCAATAACCTTCATTTTCAAAGACCTACAACATTGTGAATAATGATTTGAAGGATTTAATCCTTTTAGTCCTAAGAAAAAAGTGTGGCTTCTATGGGATATCAGGATTTGATATATACCTGTATCCTGATATCCCACCATCATTTGTAGTTCTGTATCTAAATGCTATAGCTTAATGCATAGCTTAATGTTATACCATCATAAACACCTCAGTCACAGTCAGGGACAGTTCCTTTTATTCCTACTTGGCTCCCCATCTCATCACAAGGATATATATTTTGAGAATTCTGTCACTGATTTTAAAAGGCACAGCATTTCTACAGGGTGTTTTGACTAGAAATTGATTGTCCCAGGTTTCTGACTTAGCAAGGGGATTGAGAGGCAGTAACTTGATTATGAAGGAAAATCTACTTTATTTTTCTGTTCCATATATGGAAAAATATATTTCATTCTACCTTGCAGGAAAAAGGTAGGCAGAAGTTAGAGGGAAGATTTTTATTTTGTGCCGTCTGGGAAAGTTCAATTATTCATTGCCCTTTGGAATATAAAATTGTAACTAAACATATGGGATTTGAGCAGGAAAATCTAAGAATCATTTACACTACTTCTGATCAGAAAAGTCCTAGTGTTCATTTATGAGCTGCAGTGAGGTTCTCAAACATCATTAATCACTACAGATGGCTAGAAACATGTTAAATATTTTAAGCACCTATTTGCTTATCAAATGCTCACATGGTAAGCTACCCTCTGGTTCATGTACATACATTAGTTTTAGAACATATTAGCTTACAATAACTGTACTTGTTCTAATTACCAGTTCCCTGAAAGAAATAATTGGATCCTGTTGAGTAAAGGCAATGGCTGCAACTAAAAAACAGAGACCGAGCAACAGGGCTTTATGACTCAATGTAAAATGTTCGTCTTATTTCTGGTAATCCTGGTTCAATTCCACAGTGAGCATTTAAGTGAAATAGCTTGATTTTTGTTGCCATCCGTCAATCACAAGAAAACACCACATCGCATAATTTATCATGATTTGTCTTTTCTGAAGAGAGTTTCAGGATAGAAATAGCATAAAGACCAAATTATTTCTCACTCAAATTGGTTGCACTGTATTTGAGAATGTGGTGTTGGACAGAAACCTCAATATGAAGCTCTCTGCCAAAGCACCCATTAGAGTGCTCACTTTGCCAGAAGTATTTAGTGGCAATACCATTTATTCCCCCTGTTTGGGATGATAGGGTTTAATTCTGTCTTTCAGAATGGTTAACTTAATTAAACAAACAAATAAAGATATGATCAGGTGAGTTAACCCAATGTGTGATGAGAAGATTATCTCACTAGGAGATTTCTGTGCCCTGTATGCTAGCTTCATAATAAAGGCACAGGAAAATTCTTGACCTATATAAATCAATATAATTTTGCTAGAGCTATGCATATTTCTATCATCTCTGGGGAAGCCTGCAATTTTCTCATAAACTACCCTAAATCCAGATCTAGTCTGAAGGACTTTGTTCTGATGGCATGCTACTGAAAGAATACCATGTGAGCGATCAAATGTCATACAGTCATAGAAGCGTAGAATGGTTTGGGTTGGAAGGGACCCTTAAGATCATCTAGCTCTAAGCCCCTTGTCACAGGCAGGGACACCTTCCACTAGATCAGGTTGCTCTAAGCCCCATCCAGCCTGGTCTTGAACCCTTCCAGGGATGGGGCAATACTGATGAGCCTTTCTCATAAATATTTTCTGAATTCTTTGTTACAGTCGCTGTTCGTACTTGTACATGATCCTACCAGATAAAATACTTTTAAACTTAAATATTATTGTAGAACTAGAATACAATGTGTTGTAAACTAGAAATGTAGTTACTTCAAAACACTTCTGCCATAGCCACACTGTAAAAGCAACCCAATCAAACTACATTTATAAACCTTAAGTTTTATTAACTAAAAAATTCTGAACAATCCTTTCATAAGGTTTTGCTTTATTTTCTGAAATAGCTTTTCATGTCATAAGATTCAGAATTCTGAAAACTGAGATACAGTCACAATGCTGTACAGTCATTTTGCTGAAGTTAATTAATCAGCAGAAATTTTAACAATGGCTGAGAAACACAGGAATATTTCAATGGCAGTACATATCTTCCCACCCTTGTGCTTATTTATCTGGAAACTGACTGCTCCCATTTCTTTTGGAATACAATCTGGACTGATTGTCCAGATGCCGGTTTGTTCCAAAGGGTATGCTAGAGCAGCATCATAGAAGGTGAACTGTAACAAATCTAGGATATTTAATACAGGTTGATTGGGTGGGATGTGTTTCTGCTCAATCTGGTATTGCCTGAACAGTTCTACCAAAAAGTCTTAGAAGCTAAAATCCTACAAGTAGCTGACTAAAATATGTGCTGCTGAGGAGAATGTATAAAGGGACAGATTGTAAGAGATTTCTGGTGAATTGAAACTACTTTTAAACATATCTCGAAAAAGGACTAAACTGTGCAGGAATACAAAAAATATTGACATCCTGAATCTAAGACATTCTTATTTTAACCCTTCAAATTTTAGGTCCTAAACACCTAAATTGTTAAGAGAATTTTTAAGCTCAAAGGGTAGAAAAAATATAAAGTCAAAGGGAGAGTGGGAGGAAGTTCATTCCTTTATATACCCTGCAGTCTCCTCCAGGCATTCAACATAAAAAAGCACATTACTTTATATCCTTCACTGTCTTCAGACAGAATCAAATTCAAGGATTTCATTTGCAGTTTACCCATTGACCCTACTAAAAAATCAAAGTCTATGCCTTAGAAGTAATGCTTGTTCCCAAAAATCCATAGCAAAATTTTTTGTTTAATTACATGTGTACTACACTTTGACTTTGAAAAGTACTTGCAAGTGAAAGGAAACCTGTCTTCTCGACCCCTTAAATTGGTGTCATTTCAACTAATTGGCCAGTTAATTAACTAATGAGTGTGATTTACAGGCCTTCTTCTGAGGTAAAACAGATTAAATATACCACTTAATTGCCTCTTACGGATTGACAGAGCTTATTGGTAAGCCTAGCCCAAAAATTTCTTGAACAGCATTTCCATTGGAAGAATATCAGCAGTACAGAAGAGGAACAAATAGAACATGTGGTAATTCTTCTAAAACATTAATGTATTTCTCCTTAATAAAATTTGATGTAAAAATTAAAATTACTGCCAAATGTGATGAAAATTCATCTAAATTTTAGTAAGTTTTTGTTAAGAAGGGAAGACTGAACTTTCAAAACCTTATAACCTGGTTGGAGAATTTTATAGAGCAAATTGAATATTAACTATCACAAATGAGACATCAGAATTATCAACCATATCATATAAGTTTTATAAGTCTTCTTCACCTTAAGCTACTTCAAACTTCAGTATTTTTTCTTCATTATGAAAGATTTTGAGCGCTACCTCCTTATCCCAACTCCAAAATGCATAATTACATTTGAAAAATTAGTTTATTTCTGGATTGATAATAATATACCAAAATTCAGTGATGCCCCCAAATTTGTCACGAACTATGTGGTTTTAATTATTTATATCTCAGCAGGCATCATATTTGACTCTTAAATAAGACTTTTCTGAGTTCGACTTAAACTGCTTCTGGTACTGCATGGTTTTGATATTGCAAAGGTCTTGGGCAACCCACTGTAGACAAGTGCATGCTGCTGTCAGCCTGTTAGAAAGACATTACCTACACAAAAATTTGCTTTCAGTGCCATGAGATATAAGAAGGAATTTGAGAAAACTAGGTCTAAGTATTTGCCTTTCTGGTGAGATGAACCCATGAGCTCTTCTCAGCACCATATATCCTGTAGTTCCTCTGCTCTGCCCAGAATAGTCTGGCTGAGGATTGCTTCTTTTTCCAGGTCTCTGAGATCACATTCATCAGTTCTAAGACTGTGATTTTTCCATTAGTTACTATAGCATTTAGTTTTCCAGTTGCATCTTCCTTCATTCAACTCATGTTACCTTCATGTTTTTTTCAAGTGACACTGAAATTGCATTATTTAAGTCACACTTTCCGCCAACTTGAAAATGAGAAAAAGCACTCCTATTTACATTCTTCAGGCTACTTTTGGAGCCACCTGGGCTGGACACTAATATTTTTATTGACTTCTTAAATTTTAGAGGACATGATAAAGTCTGTATGAAGATCATATTGTTTTAACAATAAACTGAATACAGTAACCACAAAGACATTGGCTTGTAATGTACATCGTTTTAAGTGATAGAATTAGACTTTTCAGATGAACAGGCCTCTTCAGAATGCAAGTTTTTACCAACCTCTCCAATCCCACCCTACCTTCACCCCCCATATTTCTAGCTTCTGGGTCTTCTGTGTTTTGGTAGTGTATAATTCAGTGTTTTTATTTTCGGTGCGTATGTTATGCTTGAGTGCGTATGCTAATGCTTGATATAAATTCATTGGCTCTACTTGTTGCATATTGCATGCAGGAAGACCAGATTAATATCTTTGATAGTAGGTTTCAACTTAACATCTCCTTAGCCCTTTGTCATAGAACCAATAAATTGAGACCAAACAAAATTTGTTGTTCAAACTCAAGTAAAGCTCCATCAACATGCACTACAGATTCAGGATATCACATGGATTCATCACTACACTGTTGACTCAAGAATTAATTCTTAAGGCTTGTGATCAGTGATCTAAAATGCACAATCACTCACCTGATAAAGGGGGGGCTCTCAGCCTCAAGGAGTTTCCTTGGATGGCGTCTGGACTCAAGGGGAAAATCCCTGAATGCAGACTCACTGCTCAAAGGAGGACCAACTGAAAATGGCTCTCCTGCAGGGCTCCATTTATACTTTAGTTGAATCTTGTCTGTGGCCAAACATGGCCATGTAGCCCCCACATTGTCTGAGGATCCCAACTTCCTCGCCTTTGTTACCTGCTGACCACCACTGTGTGAGAATGAGAAGAGCTGAGTGGGAAGTTTTCACAGGATTTTGTTTGGTCTTGTATAGGGCCTTATTAGGCCCACTGTATCTTCCAAGCCCTTCTTATTTAAGAATTTTGTGACTGGAGTGATATTCACACTGGATTTAATGAAGATTTTTGACAGTGTCCTGCATAACATCTGTGTCTCTAAATTGGAAAGACATCAATTTGATAGGTGGACTGCTCGGTGGATAAAGAACTGGCTGGATGGCCTCATGCAGAGTTGTGGTCAACAGTTCAATGTCCAGCTGGAGACCAGTAACAAGTAGTGTCCCTCAGGGATCAGTGCCTGGACCGGTCTTTTTCATTGTCTTTGTTGGTGACATGGACAGTGGGATTGAGTGTGCTCTCAGCAAGTTTGCTGATGACACCAAGCTGGGTGGTTCATTTGATACACTGGAGGGAAGGAATGTCATCCAGAGGGACCTTGACATGCTTGTGAGATGGGCAGATGCTAGCCTTATGAAGTTTAACCATGCCAAGTGCAAGGTCCTACAGCTGGGTCGGAGCAATCCCAGGCACAGCTACAGGTTGGGTTGAGAAGAGATTCAGAAGAATGTGGGGGTGTTGGTTGATGAGAAAATGAACATAAGCTGTCAGTGTGTGCTCACAGTCCAGAAAGCCAACTGTATCCTGGGCTGCATCAAAATGAGCATGACCAGCAGGTTGAAGGAGGTGATCCTGCCCCTCTCCTTTGCTCTTGTGAGACCTCACTTGGAGTATTATGTACAGTTCTGGTGTTCTCAACACAAAAAGGACATGGAACTGTTGGAAAAAAAAACCATAGGAGGGCCACAGGGATGAGTATGGGACTGGAGCACCTCTCACATGAAGATAGGCTTAGAAAGTTGGGGCTGTTGAGCCTGGAGAAGAGAAGGCTGTGTGGAGATCTCATAGCAGCCTGTTGGTTTCTGAAGGGGGCCTATAAGGATGCTGGGGAGAGCCCTTTCATGAGGGACTGTAGTGAGAGGACAAGGGGTAACGGGTTCAAACTTAAACAGGGGTAGGTTAGATTGGATATAAGGAGGAAGTTCTTTACTGTAGGGGTGGTGAGGTACAGGAAGGGGTTGCTCAGGGAAGTTGTAAATGCTCCATCGCTGGCTGTGTTCAAGTCCAGGTTGGATATAGCCTTGGGTGATATGGTTTAGTGGGAGGTGTCCCTGCTCATGGTAGGGGGGCTGGAACTAGATGATCTTAAGGTCCTTTCCAACCTGAACTATTCTATGATTCTTTGATTCTAATATGTATTGTTAAACTTTTTATGACAATTAGCAAATATAGTTCAGAATTTAAGAAGTTTTTTTAAAAAGTTTCTGGTCTTCTGGTTTCAAGATAACCTTCAAAATGTAAATCAACCTCTGGGGCCTCTGTTGAATTTATAATAAGTAAGACTAAAATAATGTCATCAAGAGAGGTTAAACAATAAGTCTTCTAACCTGTTTTAAAAAATACCAGGTCTTTCCTACCAGAAAGAGACAGTTTTCCTGTAGATTGTTAAAGACTTAAGGTTTATATGGCCTTCAGAGATTACTCTACAAAATTATCTAATGTGCTCCAGCAGGAGTTTCCCTGTGAACTGGCACCTGATATTCATTTTGACAGTGAAAAAGAACCTTCAGTATTTAGACTTGTATTTTAAGATCCCATTTGGTGGAATTAGAGTTCAAAGCTGATCACACATTTTAATTATGGATGACAGCATTAACAGTTCTATACAGCACCAGCTTAAAGATTTTAAGTAGCATTTAAATATATAGTATATCATTGCAAGTGATTGCAACATTTTCATCAGTGTGACATTTTGGTGAAATACACTGCTTCACCAAAGGCCTAACATTCCATAGAGATGCAATTGCTTCCATACAAATTTCACCCAGAAAGTTTTTGGTTCAAGAAGGAACACTTTCTTGAGAAAAGCAGGATACTATCTGGAGCACTGGGTGTAAATGATCAATGACATCTCAGATCTTCAAATATTGTGTTATTTCTACTCCCAAGAATCACTGCAAGTAACTAGTGTAACAACACACATAAAATTCAGCTTGCTTTGTCACCCTTCTCCAATTCATCTGCACCAAATCTAATAAACCAAAATTATAAATATTCCACAGCTTATTGAATATAATGTGCATGTAATTAAAAATTGTCCAGTCTTGTTCTGACTAAAGTCAGTGGAAGGTTTTAATTCAAGACTATAAACTTAATGGAGAATGTATCTTTTGAAGTACAGTTATTCATAAGTGTAAAAGAAAATGCTGTATCTGAAGTATGTAATTAATAAAATTTAGAAAGATATATTTATTTTTACAAATTGTCCTTTAAAACATTTTTTTCCAGGCTACTGGATATGAAAAGGCAGAATATACAGTCCCTTCTGCAGAGAGTTTATGATTAAGTAGAGCAAATAGATAAAGCATAGTAACAGTGAAAGAAAAAGCTCAGGGCTCCCAATTCATCCCACCTGTCTTCAGGCATTATGCTTGAAAACATAGTTAATGGATGCTCCCTGTGTGCTTAGTAAGGAGAGAGAGAAATCTTGAGGGAGAAATTCAGATCAAAGACAAGGTATTTTCCTCTGGGGTGGCTCTCTTTCTCACCAGTATCATAAAAAAAGAACCCATGGCAACTAGGGTCCTAATTTAGGAATGTCTGCAGGTGCCTAAAGTCAGAAATGATGAAGCAGATCCAGTATTGGAGATAATGGATATTCAGCCAGACAAAAGTGCTGGCTGTACAGTTGGAAAAAAATGTCTCCATTATCCAGTCATGGATCAAGGTGCAAGGTAGCATGTCAGAAATTTTATAAATGCTATAAATTGGCAAATATTATAAACCTGTCCAATTTTAAATAAAGCATTATCAGTATGAAAACATATGCAAATATATATCCTACTTTACAACAACTTGCAATCTTACACATACAGTGTATTCAAGTCTTGTAGGAAGAAAGGTTTATGACTTGATTGTTATTAAATATTATTTGAGGAATTTAAAAAATAAATTATAAACTTTGCATTAAGGGAGTTTCCATAACATTGTTTTGTTAAAAGCCTTTGTCCAGGTGCATGATAATATACCCAGAACCCATGTGAAATAAGGAAGAGGACTGTGACTTTTGATACCCTTTCCTTACCCTCTAATCTTGGATCTTAATGATTTATTTGACATATGTGGTTACTATGCTTTTTTCCAAATTGTTTACCTTTTCTCTTACTTTCACATCTCTGTTCCATATGATTTGACACTGGCTTTTCTGTATTTCTAATGCCCCCCAACCATCCTAATTAAATGACAGAGTCATGAACAAAGAAGCAAAGTGAAAAATGAAGGAGTGCTTCTAGCCTCACATGAAATAAACATCATGGAGACGCAATTTCTCTACAAATATTTATACCATCACTTTCTGCACTTCCAAGAAATAATTATTTCTCCTACTTTGGAATAACAGTCCCTTCTCAGGAAATGGATTATCCTCACATGTTAATTAACAAGGTAACACCAGTGACAGATTTTTTTTCCTCTGTGCTGTTAACGTATATTTTGAATACAAAGAAACTTGAGATGCTTGTTCATTTAAAACATGCTGTACTGATTCATTATTTTGTCAACCTTTAAATAAACAATCTACATCCTTTTCTAACCTGTGTGTATGCTTTGTAAACACCTGCCCACATATATATGTAGATACATCTATATTACACAAATAGCTAAATAAACAGTATTATATTCTTAGAATAAAATAATCAATGAAAATATTTATTACTTTAGAAACAACAGTTTGTGGAAAATACTTTTCTTATGGTTTTAATGGCTTTATTTTGTGATCATCTCTTGCCCTCTCTTATGCATTACAGTGTGTTCTTACTGTGACAGGCATTCAGGAAAATATATGCAAAATAAGAAGAATTTGTGGATAATTGATTTTATGTGGTCATGGTCAGAAGGACTCATGGAATCTTATGCTTGTATCTGCAGAGACACATGTATGCTAACACAACTGATCCCAAAATACATTCAGCTAAAACCTGAGATTTTTGAATTGCAGCTGCCTTTTATTTTTTAAATTGCATAAAAAGATTGTGGTAGACTGTCTGCTTTTCTTTTCTGCTTTCAACTAACACAACTGTTAATGTTCAATGCAAATAACTGGTAAAAAAGTCGAATAAAAGAAGAAAGTAATAAATCTTTAGTGGACTATGAAACACATTTTAATTTTCTATATTACTTGTCTCTTTTTTATTGACAGCTTGCACATATTAATGTTTTGCTTATAGAGAATACTTCTTGAAGAAATTATACAAGACATAAAGGCAATTAGGAGCTAGACAGGGAAAAGAAAATAGAAAAAAGAGGAGGGCTTGTGAAACACGAGACTATAGAATGTTCTGAAAAACTTAGGTGAAACCTGACAAATGGAAACCACTCTTGAAGACACAGTAGTAAATCTTGTCACTATGTGGGAATATTTATCCAGACCAAATGATAAAAATGAGAACAACTTTTTCTAAAACAGTGAACTCACATTGAAATTCTTCTGATGAAGGGGTGGATGTGGGTGAAGGGATAGAAACAGTTAACGAAATGGATTCAGGTGTTATCGCCCTGGTCCAGCTTAAGCTGTGGGGAACAGGGAAGAAAACACCAGGTGCTATTGCCCTGGTCGGGCCTAAGTGTTGGGAACTGTAAAGACAACAATGAAGGGTAAAGATCAGTTAGCAAAACAAGGCAGACAGTTTGCAAGATAAAGAAGGATGTGCATCTCAAAGACAGACCAAAATGATGTAAATATTTGTAACTCTTAGTAGTTTTGTTGAATCGGGATGATAAGGAAGTAAGAGAGTGGAAAGTTACTGCTTAGCACTCAGTAGACTATAAAAGGGACGAGATGTGAAATAAATGATTTTGTTTGTACACAGAAACGGAATCAGTGCCTTATGTTTCCACAGGTGGAAGTTTCCATTTACAGTAACCTAATGGCATAAAATGAGAGCACTGTGGCAATTTCTTTTAACATCTCTAAGAAAGAGGATTCTTAGTATTCTGTAAAAATTTGTGCTGGATTTGCATTATTTTGGTTCTATACATTTACCAATAGCCAGAAGAAAGGATAACAATGTGTTGAGGTGATCTTAAAACCTTCCTGTGTCCTGCCTTCCACTGGAAAGCCAGAATAATCACATTTAAAGTAACATTTGATAGAAATTTAGGAGAATAAATCTGAGTCTGTTTGTCTGACATTGCTTAAAACTTGATACTGGAAATCTAATATTTATCCCCTAAAATGCAGTTTTACTTCTGATTTCTTGAATATAATCCATAGCTGAAGATTTGTTGTCCGCCTGTCTTCATTTTACAGACTATGCCCTATGCTTATGGCTTTACCAGAATGTAAAAGCTTGCTGAGTGAATTTGTATGTGAGATAAACTCTGAAAAATTGATCCAGAATATTTAGCTGATTTGGTTTTAGTTGCTAAAAACATTACAATAATTTAATACTTTGACATTATAATTATGTTTAGCTCTAAAAATAGTTTCCTCGTTGAGTAATGGGATTTCCATGAGACCTCTGATGCTTAAGCTCTTGGTTCTTTTTCCTGAAGTAAGCAGAACATTATGGAGATGGGAATAGAAATGGAACTGTGAAAATACTGGAAAGAAGAGAATTTCCTTGGTTTTACTTATCTTTTTTTCTTATTTCATCACATTTTCTGTTGCAGTTTTCACCTTGATTCTTTCTTCTACTGTCTTCACACATATTGTGCTTCATGCCCTGTGTGTTTGGTCTGCTATTTGCCCTATGGGACTTCTTACCTCCCGCTTGCTGGCTTTTGTTACTGTCTGTATCTTTCTCCAATCAGCATGCCTAGTTCCGTGCTCCAAGTCTACAGACAGTTAGTTTTCACCTGTTTATTGGGTTTCATGGCTTCTAACAGTGGACTTAAAGTGCATATGCAAACTTTCTCTGAATTCACACTGAAAGTCAATGCTGTAGTTGAGAATAAAGACCTTGTCATTTAGTTTTGGAGTCATACGTGACCAGAACACTCTCTGAGAAATATAGCATTTAAAGACATTAACCAAGGTAGACTATGTTTTTCTCGGGCTAAGAATTTTTTCCCTTTTTTTTTTTTAACTCTATTTTGGGGTTATGTTTGCTTGTTTGTTTGTTAATAGAAGACAGAGATACTGCTTTCTAGTGAAAGGAGGAGGCACAAAACCACAAAATGTCATCAGTTCTAAGTAAGGTTAAGTCTGAAGGCTTTGTAATGGGGGTGCTTGAAGGTAGTTTTAGGTCCTTAGGACCTTGGCACAAAAAGCGTAAGAAAAATAAAATAGACAGGACCTGAGGATGGGCACAGTTAAACTGGCTGATGGGGGGAGGGACAGGATGATTGCTGTGTTAATGAACACATTAACGTGGTGTAAACATCTACTGGGGAGTATCCGGACTAGCAAATGTCCAGAATGGGAGCAGTTAAGCTACTTGATAAGTAGAGGGACAGGATGATTCTTATGTTTGTTATGTTAATTAAGTTGGTGCTTCAAAGACTGCCAGCAGTGATGAAGATTGTTTGAGGAAGTAAATGACTCTCAAAGACCACCACCACATTTTTGTATGCATTCGGGGAACTTTCTGGAAAATGATGTAATTCATGTGTAGCCTAATGAATATGTATGTATGAAAAAGTGACTGTATAAGGATTGCTTGTGTGGCAATACGGGGACGCTCGTTAGGAGGAGGAGCTATCCCCCGTGTCTCCAGACACCGTAATAAATATCTGTTAGCATTTTAATAGCACTGTGAAATGCCACCATAGCATGGAAGCTGTGAAATTATTCCACAGTGAAATGATTTAACAGAATAACAACAACAATTTTAATAAAGGATAGTCACAATGCCTGTCAAACCTTTAATCTTCAGAGGCCAGCCTCCAGCAGTTTTGCAGCACTTTAAATAATACCTTAACTAAAGTTAATTATCGAAATGATATTATAAAGCTAAGTCAAACATGGCTTTGTAGAGAAGCCTTGTGCAATTAAATGGGGGAAAAACCTGTAGAATAGTGTAGGCAGGAAATAATTTATTTTTTGTAGGATATTACTCTTTAATAAAATCTCTGCTAAAGTGCAAGAATTTTATAGAAAACTGACCCTTTTCTTACAATAGCCAAATAACTTTTTTTAAGAACAGGTACTTTTCTGTAGCTGGAGTCTATGTTGTTGTCTAATCATAAACCACAAGATAGTATGCTTGAATGACAGATAATTTATTCAAGCTAAACCACAGCAAAGACAAAGCCATTCACAAAGGCTCACAGTTTAACTACAGTTTCTGACTTCTGTGAGAATAACAGACTGCCCTACTTGACTAGAATTTTTTGTTGAATAAGAGGAGTTGAGTCAAATCCTGTGTTTTCTCATGATGAGAGCCTGCTCTGTAAGGTCTCTAACACAGTTTTGTCCTTTATATATTTTTTGAGAGGCGTCAGTGTTAAAAGTTAGAATTGTTTATCAAACAATATAAGAATGTATTGCAGAATGTTAGAATGCTAGTATTGCGAAATGTTAAATGTATTGCCAAATGTTAAGCTACTTGTAAGAAAAAGA
>JAOEHX010044048.1:3891-16578 GCA_025448015.1 Bolborhynchus lineola
CTAGCAGCCTTCCAGTATCTGTAGGGGGCCTACAAGGATGCTGGGGAGGGACTCTTCATTAGGGAAGGGACTGTAGCGAAAGGACATGGGGTAAAGGTTCAAACTTAAGCAGGGGAAGTTTATGCTAGATATAAGGAAGAAGTTCTTTACTGTGAGGGTGGTGAGGTACTGGAACAGGTTGCCCAAAGAAGTAGTAAATGCTCTACCCCTGGGCAGTGCAAGGCCAGGTTGGACAGAACCTTGGGCAACATGGTCAAGTGGGAGGTGTCCCTGCCTATGCCAGGGGGGGTTGGAAGTAGATGATCTTAAGGTCATTTCCAACCCAAACCATTCTGTGATTCTATGAAGACACTGAACAGAAACTAGTCCAAAAAAGTCTATGAGATTTGAATAACAAACATACATTTGGTTATGAAAAACTATTCATTGGTAGTCATAGAGGCTCGCAAGTCAGCAAATCAGAGTAGAAAAATGTGAAGTGTTCACATTTTAAGCATGGGAGAATCCACCTTTATCAGTGATACTGATGGAAAGGAAGAAAAATGACAAAGCCAGAAGACAAACCTTTCCCTGCCTTCTTTTCTGGTCCGTGCTACCTGATTAAATTCCATTGCTGTGAGCTTCTTGGCCACACGATACTGCCAGACGTAAAATGCTTCTTTCGAAGCTGCTATCACATGTGTTTTAGTCATTGTGACAAACAACGGCCCTGTTATGAAACCCAAATGGTTGTAAAATTAGAGTGGCAAGTATTGGACTAGACGTTCAATTGTAAACTTTTTTCCAAATGGATGAGACCATACCTTCACAGGTTAAAAAGAAGAAAAAAAAAAAACAAACAAAGAACAAAACAACACCCCCAAAAAAATACCGAAATCAAACCCACAGCAGTTTTCATTAATTGGTAAGAAATGTCACTGAGGCCTTGTGCCCTTGGTCAGAACAGTGAAATATTTACAAGTTCTGATTTTAAAATCAGCACTGTTCTCCTTATTATTTCAGCAATTTTCCACATGCTAAGGCAGAAGACATCAAATACATATAATGCGAATCACCGGGTTTATGATCAGTTCACGCATATTTCCCATCTCCAACAAGATCTATAAAATACCTCCATATCTGACATATCTGTAATTATTCCAAAATAAATAAAAGGAAGACTACTCAAAAGCTGACAATCCAGATGAGATTCTTTGATTAGCATCACTTAAAAGCAGTTAACAAATTTTCAGTTAGACAAGAACTAGAAGTGCTGTTTGTGTCTTAATTAATAGGTGCTCCAAAAAACAGTTCTTCATCTGCATGGCAGCAAATTAAATATCTAGGAAACTGTGCACTTAAGCTGCCTTTATTGCATCCAAAGATCACAGTGTAGGAAGGCTGGGCTTTTTTTATACTTTAGCCCCAAGCCCATTTAGGATATGTGGATAAACTGAGTATCTCATTCCTGGTGACAGTGTTTGGTGAACAAAATAAAAAATATATGATACATTTATAAACTCAAACCATTACATTATTCTTTATAATACACTGCAGTCAAGACAGTGTATTATAAAGAATAATGTAATGGTTTTCCCTTTTTTTCCCTTTTACAATCCTTTCAGTCATCTTTCTGAAAACCAGTGAATGCACATAAAAAGGCATTGAAAAATTGTTGAAATTTATTAAGTAAACCCACCAATGTCTTTAAATTCTACAGGTAAATCAGTATGCTAACAGACAAAACAGGCAAATTCACAAGAATTGTGTAGCCCAGGCTGTTAGTGAAACACTGAGTCATACAGACAATATGCTGAGAGCACAAAATCTGATACTTTTACAGCAATCACAGTTTTTCTGTATTTTAGCCAGAAACAACTCTGGAGGGAGCTATAAGCCTACTATAAAGAAGAGCAGAGCTAGGAGAGACAGACAGACAAAGATTGGTTGAACAGATTTTATTTCTTTGAAACTAGGAGAATGATGTAAGCTATCTGATGGCTGTAGAATACTTTCCACTATAAATGTAAATACTGGGGAAGAAGGCTTAGTGATGAAGCTTAACATATGAGCAATATAGTTGTTTACATTATGGCAATTCAGTGTACTTCATATAGCACATTCATTTGAATAATTAGTCACATACAACTGAAGATGCATGTTCCCTCTGTTTCATTAACAGCATTGATAAATTCTATGTATTTGCTGTGTTCTTTTATTACCTCACAGCTGTACATGCTGTAACAATCAATGCTTTTATCCTTTAAAAATGAAACATTATTACCTCCTGGCCTGTGTGAAAGTAAGGTTTTTTTTCTTGCTCAAATTACAAGATTTTAGTACTAAGCCTCATATTTGGACTCAGTTTAATCAATGTTTAAACACTTTACTCCAGGACAAGGCTAAACTAAGCCCATCTCTGAAAGCCATAGGCATTTCTCAGACCCACCAGGGACTTCCCACTTGACCTACAACTCCCATGGACGCTAAACTTACTCATTTGCCCCATCACTGTAAGTGTTCAAGGCCAGGCTGGATGACACTTTGAGCAATCTGCTCTAGTGGAAGGTGTCCCTGCCCAAGGCAGAAGGACTGAAACTAGAAGAGATTTAAGGTCCTTTTCGACCCAAACCATTCTATGATTTGTGCACATCTTGAAGTATCCCAACTGGGGGGGGGGAATTAAAAAAAAGGATGTTCACATAAGCTCTGCTGTGATATAGAAACAAGATGGCAACACATCCATGCTTTATCCAGAGGAGTAAACTCAATTAGGCAGTTTATGAGCATGCCTAAGACTTAAAATGATTGTTGCTATCAAAAAAAACCCCACATACCAACTCCTGGCACATTTCCCTGCCATTTCTTTTGTATCAGCTCTAGCAGTAGTTTGACCACAGAGTAAGCTGGAGTTTAAATTGGATTAAAGAGAAAATCACTAATTCTGGAGAGGGCAAGAACAAGCAGTGAGCAGGGAGGGCAGGGCTTCCCCTTCTTTCCAACAGCAATGAAAGGATAAGCCAAATGTGAAATCACAGGGAGAGAGGAGAGGGAAACACAGCACACAAACACAATCATCAGTATCACATCTTTTCAGAAACACATCAGGAAAAGCAGCATCTATGTGTGGGAACCAGAGCTTTTACAAAAATGCCTACATAGCCTGAACAACTGCATAAAAGGAGGGCATATGAGAATTTTTTCTAGAATGGCTCTAGCATTTTATACTAGACAAGCATTTAACAAGAAAAAAAAAAAAAAGAAAGAAAAAGAAAAACATGTGGGAAAAGAAACTAAAATCCAAGCATGGACTGAATATTAGGAAGCATTTATTTACAGAGATAGGGTCAAACACTGGAACAGGCTTTCTAGAAAGGTGATTGAGGCCCAAAGCCTGTCCATGTTTAAGAGGCATTTGGACAACGCCCTTAATAATGTGCATTCCAGGTCAGCCATGGAATGGTCATGCAGTATTGGAGGTCACTTCCAAATGAAAGTATTCTACTTCCCCTTCTCACCTCAGAGCCTTAAGCACTGGGCTACACTCTGCTCCTAAAATGCTTTCCTTCTTGGCTGTGTAACAGCATAGATTGAATATGAGAAAAGGATGCCCCAGCCACTCCAACATTTGGGCTGTTGCTGGGCAGAGAAGGAAGGAATGAGGTTTGTCCTTTCCTTGAAAAGGAAAGGTGCTTGTTTCAATCCCTTCAGGCACAGGAAGATCTAGAATTCCTTTCTGCACAGCTGGTTTAACTACTTGGTTTCCTTTAGTGCAGGTAAGTATTATCATCTTATGCAGCGGCCTCAATTTTAGCAGCAACTGCTGCTCACTTGGGCATCAGTGCCCTTCAAAGAATTCATGCTCTGGCTATTAAGCAGACAGAAAAGCAAGCATCATAAGTCAGGAGGCAAGAGGATACTCCTCTAGTCAGCATTTCCACTGCATGGCAGCTTTCAATGCTAAACATGTGGACTTCTCAGATTGTCTAGCTCTTCCCACATATTCTGCAGATAGCTAACTTCAGTGTTAGTATCTTAATACTTAATTTTCAGACACTGAAAACATTGAAACAGTTGTCTTACTTTTCAATGATCAAATACTGAAAAGGATTAAACACACTACCCCATCACAACAACATAAACATGTGGAACAACTGCCCTTTAAGTTTTCTCTGGCCCTTCTTTGTTTTCTCACCTCATTTCTCTTCACTGTCCCTTCATAAAACCTCCTCTCTGAAAGACAGAAAGTTTATTTCTTACATATCCAGGAATCTCAAACAACCTTTTGTGATGTCGCTATTTCATCCACACTCACTCCATCTCACTTCAAAACAGTTAGAAAACACCTGCTTTCATGTCTAATCTTTAAAAAATAATGGAAAACAGATTTAGCACATGACTGTATTACTTCACTGCATGAAAAAGCTGAGACACTTTCTAGTATATGAAATGGGATATACAAGCATGAGAGACAAGTAATCCCACCTAAATCTGGTTGAAAGGAAACAATCTGACAGACAGACACAAGACTGAACTGCTGCTTTCATACAATCCTGTTACAGGCTGTTCCTCAGAAACTGTGACCAACTTAGGCAGATGTTATTGATGAGACTAATTTTAGAGCTTGATTCAAATGTCTCTAGAACTGTTCACTCATAAATAGAAGAAAGCATCAGACAGCAGCAGGGAAAACTGAACTGCACATGGGACAACTAATGAATGGCCACAGATTAGAGAGCACAACAAAATACTGAAGATCAGTTATAGTTTAAAAGTAGCAACTTTAAGTAGAGCAGTTCAAGTGCTGCTTCATATGTAGATCAGCATTTCTTTATAATCTGTAATCTGTAGGTTATCATTTCTTAAGGTGTCCAGGCAGGAGGCGACTCACCAAGGCATGACTCCATCACTCTGCCTTTAATCTACCTAAACACTGATCAAGCTGTTAAATCCATTGTACAGGATGCTAAAACATATGTGAAAGATAACAACACTTCACTATGTCCTTTCTCCTAAACACATGCAAGAAGATTATATAATCCAGCCAGAGTGACATTCTTAGCAGATACCATCTGTTGTGTTTCCATTAAAAAGATATTATATAAACAAGATATTTAATCTTCTATAGTTTATATTTAGTTATTCAAGAAAGGACTTTTAACAGAAAGCCTGTAAAACAAGCACAGAAGAAACTGTGTTAGCTAATGTTTGTACCTATGGAACATAATAATGCTAGACAATGGAGGAAAGAGTAATTTATGGCCTAGCAAACATCAGCTATTGTGAATGAACCTAAACACAAGGCACAGAAAGCACAGAAAGAAAAATGCCCTTGGTCAAAATAAAGAGCAACATGAGGAAGAGCTATAAGATGTAACCGTACATCAACCTCTAAAGAAAGTTGAAGGGATGGCCTTTGACCAGATAATGACTGATTAAACCTTTTTTGCCACCATTAGCAGAGGCAAGCATCAGAAAGCTAATGACATAATTTAAAATTCAACAGAATGAAGGCAATAAGCACTTTTTTTTGAGCCCTTCTTGTACTACTTGTGTAAGATTTGCACCTCCTGGGAATGAATCAAACATTGTGCATGATCATAATTATTTTGTCATTCAGGAGATTAAAAGTACTTTGATGAAACAATTTTTATAAATGTTATAAATTGACAATTGATACAATTCAGACGTGTGCACCAACTGGAATCTTAAAAAAACTTACAGAAGGTCTTCTGCCTTTAAAGTTTTACAAGGTCTTCTCTCTATTGATCTCAGCAAGGCCAGTCAGCTGCTTAAGTTCAGCACCCTGTCAAACTGGAGCAATTATATTTTCTTGCTAAGAAGCAATTATATTGCCAAGAAGCTCCAAATGTGATAAACAGCATGCTATACTGCATGTTAAGACCTTGACTGTGTACAGGTGTCTACATCTCGCACAAACTGACCTTATAAATATTTCAAGTTGTTCTATAAGGCTGTATCTTCAAAGATCATAGAAAAGGAAAGCAACTATGATAAAACCAGCACACAGTCTTTGGAACTGTCTTGCAACTGTAGACGCTTGCTTTTCACTTTTATCTTAAGTCCCTTCCGTAAATTTGGTGGGTTAACTTAAAAGGAGTCTTAGAGACTGCATATATTAAGAAAAGGTTGAATTTTTGGTTATGTTTACTACACAGCAAAGAAAGGCTTGCTTGTTATGTTTGAACTATTGAGACTACAGAAATTTTTCTGGACTCAAAAATTAAATATTCCTCACCTCAGCTATTTGCCTATCTATGAGGTTGAAGTCTATAACACCTAGCATTTTCACAAATGAACTCACACTAGGAAACCACATTGTAGAGCTATGCACTAAACTGATCCTCTGACACTGGAGGGAACAGCAGCAGTCTGCAAAATGCTTAGTTAAGCTAAAGGAAGACAAGCTTTTCCCAGATTGCTTAATCTCTTCAGCACAATTCAAACCCAGCTGGAGCAGCTACACCATTTTTCAGTTAAATTGCATTTCTTTTTTACTGTTTTCACTCAATGGGGGAAAATTCTTTTCATGTGTTCAGACAGCTGAAGGAGATAGGCTGTAATGAGGGGGATCATAAACTGATACCTTTGTTTACAACATAAATAAATAAAACTATCACAGATAGCTTTAGAAAGCTCACATAAACAGAACAGTAGAAAAATGTAAGAAGTTTAAATGCAGACTTAGATGTGGACATGCAAAGCTAATTTTGACCATTTGAGTGAGATTTGTCTCACCTATTTTTAGACATCTCTGACAGAGATGAGGTGGTTGCCCTGGCTTCTTTGTACTCAGCAGAGGGCAAAAGGACCCTTTTCAGGAATGATTCACTGAACTTATTTTAGATGTCAGCCATAGAAATGATAGAAACTACTTCCTATAACTCCCTGAATACTCCTCCCACCACCACCAATCCCACCAGTCAAGTCAGTCCAGGAGACTTAAGTAGGCATACACAGTGTAAACATCTGGTCAGGAAAGAGGACGGGACAGGAGGTACACAACAGACACCCCACCCGCACCACTACCACCCACCACACCATCTTACTTCAAGTGCTCAGTTTGGGGTTTTTTAGAAGGGCTGGTTTGTTTGTTTGTTTTTTCTCCTCCATCCATTGTAAAATTGACATAAACAGAAATCGAAGTATGACAATATTTCACACATATTCCATAAGACAAAAATGATTCATCAGAGCAGGATACTCTTCATTTCAATTATAATCTACAATATCAGCTGTGAATTTCACAATATATATATATATGACTCAGCTAATTTCCTCCTGCTGTCCCTGAAAAACTGAACAATGTTAGAAAATTACACTTACAAACCTACTGTATAATAAAAAATAAAACTGTTCAGTAGTCTAACTTGTCATTCCAGTTACAGCATTTATTTCAAATTTCAGTGACAGTAGCCCTGATTGAGAAAAATAATTATATTTATGACCGGAACTATTTCTATTCTTGGCTTGGTACTTTTTCCTACCTATATGCTTGTATGAACTGTTGTTACTTCCTTGCTTCTATAAATTGTAGTTACTTCTTTGTCTTACAGGTCTTCACCTTACTTTCCTCATCATTTCTCTTACCAAAACTTTGCTAGACATTTTTCCCATCTATTTTATCAGACAGAATGGCTGTTTGTTTAATATTAACACCAAGTATTAGCATTATGGCTTGGAACTAACTCCTCTAAAAAGATTAATTTAGTTGGAAGTTACTTTTTGCAGAGAGGATAGGTCATTTCCAACACAAATTACAGTTCACAACATGGGAACCCCTGATCACACATTATTACATTTAGGGAGAGTTAAGTCCAAGTGAGAAGCCAATATAAAAATCATAGTTAAATCATGCATAGAACAGAAGGTCAAAACATTTGGATGCCAGGGGTGTTACCACACATTGATTGTTTCACTGAACAACAGACCTGCATAAGAAGTTCATTATAAATACTAAAAAAAATATGACAGACTATTGCAGGTTGCTTACCAATATCAATGTATTTCGGGTCTAAGGGAGTGCCAATAGAATTGCAGAGAACCAGCACATACTGTATGAAAATAAAAGCAAGTGTCATTACTACCACATTTTTTGTAAATCAGTAAGTTGTACGAGGATTTTTGTGAAGGTGTATCTCATAACTCACATTTCACACAATCTAATGCTGGTCAGCAACAGAAAAGGGGGACCACAACTGCAGTAAATATAAAGCAACATAAGCATGAAAGTAATGAGGTATTTGCCAATTAGCACTATAAAAGAAGCCAAGCACAAAACAGGGAAATGACCGTCTGTCTTCAGCAAAGGAGCAAATCTACCAGACAAAATACAATACATGGATGTACCACCAGCAGGGTCCACAGATAACATATGGGCAAGACAGCCAGTGAGTGTCTCATCCCCTGCTGAGCAAGGCACATGCTGTACTGCAACGATTTACTAGCATGATACAGCAACAATTTCTCAGTGGCTCAACTGTTGCATAGCTGCCTATGCGATAGGTAATAAACTGCATCAGAGCCCCTTGCTAGCTCCCAGAAGTCAGAACAGACCAACGGCTCTTCACGGACCTCAATCTCCTTGAATCTCCAAGAAGGCCACAGTGTGGGGAGAATTGTGAATAAGGTTATCCTCTACTCTACAGTACTGCACATACTACATAAATAAGTGAGTTTTGTTAGTTTAGCCTTTCTTGTAATCCTGCTCGGGAAGGGTTTGGTAGCATAGATACCTCAGCTTAGTCTATTAAACTCAGGAAAATGCAAATAAATAAAAATTGACATACACACCAGTGCTTCATTGTTGTTGCTAAAGTATTTATTTTTCCCGATCTAAACTAAGGACTGAATATCTTTATAATGATTGCACAAGGAAATAAGAATGTCTTGAATAAGAAATTAAGTAGCAACTTTTACTGCAAAGTCTACAGCAACTGTAGAGCTTACCCCTTGAAACTGACTGATTGATAGCTCATTCATTACATGAGAATGGCAGAGTTTAGGTTTCAGGTACTGTATGAACTTCATTCTTTCAATGAAAAAGTTATGAACGAGCATTTCTGTTCATTAATTAGCTTACTGTTCTGGCTCTGCCACTAATAAAACCTCCTCAAAAATAGTGGTTTTATTTCTTTGTTCATGAGTTAAACATACTGCCAACATTCTCAAATTTATCTTTTCAAAAAAATTACGTTGAGTCTCCACCTCTATAGGAAACCACTCCTGGCTTTTAAAATCATTTAATTTTTGTTTCCATTATGTTCATATTAATTATTCTCTGGTAAATTATCCCAATATTCACTCTATAATCAATTTCTCTTTTATGCACTTTTACTTATTTCTGAGGCTCTAACTCAGTAGATCAGGGACTGCCAAGAAGCGATGGAGTAACAGTATCCAAGACAGAGGCTGCAGGAGCTATATAGGGTGGTGCCAGGAGCAGGAAGATCAAATCATTGTCTGATTTAATGAAAGCAGAAAGCTCAAACCTTGCTATGGGTATCACCAGTAAGTTCTTTGTAACTTAATCACATTCACCTTTAAACAGTTTCTGCTGAAATTAATCTTTTTTCCCCATCAGCTACTGCTGTACCTTTTGCCATCTTAAAATCACAACTCTAATGACCAAACTCTATTGCAAAACAAATCTGTTTTTCAGAAAGCAACTCTAATGAACTGCTACGCAAAGGATAAGCTTGTTCATTTCATTTCCTAAAAGCTGACCCCCTACAGTTTTAATAATTACACTGGAGCCATTTCAAAAGAATTGAAAAAAAAACTCATTATCTGTAATTTTTAGATGCTAAAATGCTCAAGACAGTTACACTATGCCACTCCACTGTTTCCAATTATAAAGGAAAATCCAGACAAAAATCTCATTTTATTGCACTCAACTTCATCAAATGGTTTTGGCCATGGGTACCAGATTTTCAATTCATATGACAGTACACCTATTGCGCAATCAAGCAAAGCAGCATAAAGCGTATTTTTTACCATTGCACCAATTGACTCGGTCTCATGCTCCTCCTTTGTAAGCAATATACAAGTGGTACAGAAAATAATTCAGAAGCAAACACAAGAAGAAAATCCATCATGCTAACTGAATATACATTAACCAAATTATATCATTTGTTAATCCATTTAAAATAAATAAACAGAACAGTTTGTAGGAACATGGGATTTACCTAAAAATTTCCCTTCCCCCCCCCATCTCTTCTGACTGACTAAGTCTTCATTACCATTCTGATCCTCTCCTGCGTTTAGCTTCTTTAAATATTTCTAAAGAAACATTAATTTGGAAGGCTGCAGTTTTCTAAGTTACCAGTGGCTACAGGGAGTTAAAATATAGAGGCAGTTAATCAGTTCTGCACATTATCACTGAGACTTTGTTGGGTTTCCTTGTTTTCAAACACTGAGTCCATTCCAGTGCCATTCTGTCAAATGACAACTGAATGACATATAGAGACAAATTCAGAATTTTGTATTTCATCTTATTCTGACTGTAAAGCATTAACACGTAGAACAGTGTTTCAAGTGAAAATTAAAAGACTTTTTACCTGAGGTTGATTTTCATCTGCTTTAGTTGCTAGAACACAGAAGTCTCCATAAGTTGTTATGGAAATCAAGCTCTTGACATATTTTACATACTTCTCATTGTTTTTTGTGTCCCAAAAGACTACACAGTATTCTGGACGATCAGGTCGGGTATATGCATAAACAACCGTATTGGAGCAGTAACCCCACTGCCAAGAGAGATAATTTTGATAAAGCCCATCAGAAGTCACAAGAATTCAATTATAAATTGTTCACAGCTATGAAAAAAAGTGTTTGTTCCATATACACAATCAGTATTCAGTACTCTTTACAGTTCTGGTGATGAACTGATTTATTAAAAACATCTGAACACAGTTCCGGTAATACATCATTTGCATAGTGTTAAACTGGCAAAAGCAGCCTTTCCTATCACCAGAATAGCCTACTGCAATCAGAATTGAAGGATCAACTTCAAAAACAAGATCACACTTTCCCTTGTTTCTTCCTTGTTCAGCAGGTACACAGAAATGCCCACTGTGATGATGGTTTTTGTCATGAAAATGCTTTATGCATTTGCTTGCTCTGTGACTACTGATTTGAAAACTCAATGTTCATTCCCCAAGAGAAATAAAATAAACACCTCAAACAGTGCAATTACTGAAGCAGACAAAAATAACCAATTATAGTAAAGCAATATAATAACTCGTGCCACATCTTCCATATTAACAACATGAGAAAAATCCTTCCTTCTGCCCAGAAGAATGTACTTATTCATGTAACAGGTAGGACATAGGACAAAAGGGAAAAAGAAGAAATGGAATATCCAAGCACCTCTGAGCAACCTGGTATACTGGAAGGTGTCTGTGCCCATGGCAGAGGGGTTAGAAGTAGGTGACCTTTAAGGTCCCTTCTAATCCAAACCATTCTGTGATTCTATGAATACTGTAAACCCCATTAAGATGCATTTTATTGCATTCAACTAATTTACAGAAATTAGTAATGAAGACCTTTTCTAAAAAGCGAATCCAGAAAACATCTCAGAAAAGAGGTGAAAATGACCAATAAAGGAGATAAAAAGCAAACCACTTAAGGATGATGATGCATTTGTAGAAAAACTACTAGAACTCCCTGCATCAGCATTTACTAGAGAGCAGAAAGCTTGCTAGGGAGCTGGCCAGAAGGCTACCCACACTCCACAGGGAATGAAACCAAGACAACAAACTATTAGCAAAAGAACTTTTAGAATAGATCTATAAACTGAATGGTTATAAATTGCCAGAACTCAAAGGTTATCTGTCAAGTAGAGTTCAATAGGAATTCAAACATAATGCTATGGAAGGTAGCCAGAGGAACAGGAGTGGGCAGATGTAAAAAAACACTGTGATTTTTGGAATCGTAAATCAGTAAATCCAGCATTCACATGAGGTAGAAATGTAATAAATAAATAAATAATGGGATTAGATAACTATGGATAAATACGACACACTGGTCATCATGTTTTTAGCCCTAGAAGTTGTACCTCATTCATTTATTATTATTCATTTATTATCTTTCAGAACGGCCACAGGCATGTTAATGAAGATGACCTAACTGACACAACTGACTTGGATTTTGAAAAAAATCAAGCTCATCTTGGATACAGGAAGAAAAGTAGAAGGGTTGTAAAAAACTACCATTATTCCAATCAGAGTACTACCCACCAGATCCTTCACAGAGTTGCAAACTGGAACTTATACTATTCTGAATATTCAAAATTTACGAGTAAGTTATGAGGTAACAAGTCAGTAAATTGTAAATCATGTTTGTCAAATCTAAAGCTGTTTTCAAAAAGTGGCAAAGGACCCCAGAATGCTGAATGATTAGGATATAAAGTGAAATCCAATGTAGATTTGAACAAGGTAATACGAAGAAGAAATGCAACTAGAGGTATAGACTCTATAAATTAGTATTACAATTCCAAAGAGATTCCATACAAACTATGAATAGCTTAAAAAAGGTCAGCTCAATTCATAGTTTTTACTGTCACATTAATTTAGAACCCCATTCTCTTACTATGATAATACCCGAAAAGTACAGGAAATGGGATTATTCAAGAGATGGATAATGTGATACTAACACTTCATCTCTAGGTCATTACTTCCAATCCAGCCA
>JAOEHX010044050.1:6918-25038 GCA_025448015.1 Bolborhynchus lineola
TGTACTTTGAGAGAAGCAGCAGACTTAAGGTAAAGAGCATGGAAAATGCAAGGTGCACCTTTGGGACAAGGTCCTCACCACCTGCGTCTTTTCGACTGGCCAGTCTTGGCTCATTTGGCATTTAATTGCTAAGGCTACTCCTACTGTGTCTTCTGCTTAGCAGAATATAGGGATGGTCTGAAGAAACAAAAGTCACAGCTGGGTAGCAGATATCTCTGGCGCTTAACAGGCTTGGTAGATGTGAGTACAGATGGCAGGATTAGGGAGAGTTACAGCATTACAACACTTTCCCTCATCCAACACAGGACTTATCAGCCAGAGTAACATTACAGATCTCTTTGCCTGCTGGGAAAAGCATCTCTGCAAAGGGGGATCCTTTTTGCAAGGGTCAACAGCACTGGTGATGTTCCAATGTCAAGCCTTGAAACAGAGAGCAAAGCCATCATGAAGGGAAAATTGTTCTGTCCCTATACAGAGTCCCAAAGGCCCACTGCTGGAAGCAGGGAATCCCCCCAAATCCTTTTTCTGGTTTGAAATAAGGTATTAGAGATGGAGGAAAGAGGGTGTTTCCATGCCTCAAGTTCTCCCTGTTCTCTCCTGATCTAGTGGAAAGTGTCCCTGCCCATGGCAGGGTCATTGGAACTAGATGATCTTAAGGTCCTTTCCAACCCAAACCTGCAGTTCAGGTGGTCTGGGCTGGCATCAGGCCCTGTGGCCTTGAGCAGTGTGACTGCTTGAGGCTCACTGCAGTGTTCACAGCCAGACACCACAGTTGCATTTCCACAGCTATCATGTTTGACATTAATTATATATCTAAATATCTCAGCTGAAGAGAGGTTTTTCTTCCTATCTGACTGGGTATGTACATTAGAAAAAGAAAGCTTAACTAGGTCTTCACAGATCTTCATTTTTCTTTCACACTTGCCATATCACAAGCTTCATCACTAAACTGAAAACCAAGGCATTTCTTGTGGCATTGAAGCTGCAAATTTGAATGTCAAGTAAAATGAAGACTTATAGGGTTGTAATTCCCCTGCAGAAAAGAGGGGCTGCTTCCGCAAAACACTTCTGTCAGCTCCTTGGAAATCTTTCCAGCAGGTTCAGCCTCTGAAGGAGGTATTTACAAGCTGTTGATGTTTAAAAGTCAGAATTGTGAAAATGGCTAACAGCCCTTGCTTAAAGAGTTACTTTGGTCCAAGTCAATAATAGCACAACTAATGGAAAGGCAGTAAGTATTCAATATATAATTCCATCCATGTCACAAATGCAGGGTGAAACTCTTCCACAATACTGGATATTCATTCTGACCACAAGTTGCAGATATGTCACATTGCATCAGCACCTAAAACCTCTCAGATTCTGTTCTGGGCAACATTCAGGGCTTAGCACAGATCTAGTTAAATGCACAGAAGTGGAGTGGAATCCAAAATTAATCACCACATTCTGCCTTCCTTACATTTGGGTCAGTTTGGGTCAGTTTCAGCTCTGAACAAAGCAGGAAGAACCTTG
The DNA here is from genome assembly GCA_025448015.1 of Bolborhynchus lineola. NCBI lineage: Eukaryota > Metazoa > Chordata > Aves > Psittaciformes > Psittacidae > Bolborhynchus > Bolborhynchus lineola. Next base: position 8,428 of record JAOEHX010044050.1, read on the forward strand.
CCCTGAGGTCCCGAAAATACCGTGAGCTGAGGCAGAGGAGGCTGCACTGGCTCTACCCACTGCTGGTTTCCTTCACATACAACTCTAGCTGTGCAGTATTCACCAAACAGAAGTTCATACCTTTTCACCTTCAGAGCTGGCCTATTTCTGCTCTCTGTTATTCAGAAATAAAAGCCTGTCTTCCTCCCAGGAAGGCGCTAAGCTATAAATACCTCCAAGCAAGTTTCCTAAGTCCTAATGTTTCTCGCAGAAGAGTGTGGCTCCTTGTCCAGCAGTGACAAGCGCGGCTGGGTTTTGCAATGCCTTTAATAATGTCATTGTGCTGCTATGGCTGCAGAGAAGAAACGCAGGTGCATAAGGAGTAGTAGTGTTCCTGTAGCCATGGTGGTCTGGACACCAAAGAGACAAAGTTGGGATAATATCTTTTAAATTTAACCTATCAGCTCAATCAGGAGGACAGCTTGATTTTTAAAGCGGATTAACTCATGAGTGTTGTCAGCTGTGTTTTACATTGGGCCCTCCAAACAATAAGACACCAGTTTTCCTATGTAACAGTTGAATTAATGCGAACAGTTAAGAATTGTGCAAGGAGAGAGAGGCTGAAGGGATGAAGTGTTTTGCCCAAGGGAATCAGCAGCAAGCCCAGGAGCAGAGCAGAGGGCTCCTGACACCATGCAGCAATGCACTAGAAGGACATTGCCTTCCCTGCCTGAAAGAAGCTTATTAAAAAAATTAAGCAGTGGCAAACTGCAAGGTTTTAGCTGCCTTAAGATGACTACCAAGCAAGTTTAGTTGTTGCTTCAACACAGCTTCAGGCCAGCAGGTTGCAATGGAGCATCTTGGCAGATGTTGGTGCAGCTGAATTTTGCCTGGAGGAAAAGATAAAAAACCAGGCTTGGTCTGTCCCTTCCAGGGAAAGAGAGAGATCTGCAGGGAAGCTGTACAGGGAGCAGGGAAGTGAGGATGAGCCTGAGGTGTTGCTGGTGCTGGTGCTGACTCTGACCGTCCTCTGCTCCCCAGGTAAACACTCTTGGCTTTCTTGGGCTGAAGTGGTGATAGCTCTTCCCGGCCCCAGCAGATGCCTGTGCCTGAAGGCAGCCCTTGCTGGCAACCTGCAAACCCCATCAAGAGCCAGGAGCTGGGCTGCAGCTGCCACGGCACCAGTTAAACTCTTGGGACACAAAAACAAGGGGTGCAGAAGGGACTGAAAGTGGAGGAGGAAATGCTTTCTACATCATGCATAATTACCTCAGCACCACAAGTGTTTCAGAGCCAGGCCTTCCTCCTTGTCTGCAGACAGAAATTCACACTCCAAAAGAAATACAAACCCTGTACTATAGCAGCAGGGATGCATAAATGTCTTGTAGCTAGTCCCACATGGAGATGAGCTAACTGGTGTGTAGCACGTCTGCACTCTGAGCTGCACTTACAGTCTATTTCAGGGGATTTCTAAATCACCTCCTTGTCCTGAACAGTTTTCATATGAAACTAATCCTTGTCCTGAACAGTTTTCATGTGAAACTAATCACACCTGTGTGAGCCAGGTGTGCCGAGGAGGGTGCAGAGCAGAGTGGATGTTCAGGGTGGCTGAGGTTATCAGGCACAACCAAGCCAGTAATGAGGAATGTTTATGGTAAACTCCAGCCTGAAGGCACCAAAAAATTGAGGGGGCATCTCACACCTGGTTTATTTCTCTTGAGAAAAAGCTTCTCACCAGAAAACCCCTTCTGAAGTATCAAATCCCCCTGCCAACAGCCCAGAGCAAACTGTCATGGCACACCCTGTGACTCAGTGACAGCTCCAGAGACCCCAAAATCAGCTGCTGGATCAAATGGGCTGCGTAGAAACCCCAGGTTTGGGTCATCCTAAGAAATACAAGCTCTATGACTAAAAAAAAATACTGTCAGATTGTTAAATGTTTAGCTGCCAGCTGGGGTTACTATGGAGAGGGATGGCTCTGTATGTGTTGTGTGCAGTAAGAAACACCAAGGGCATGATTTAAAGAGCCTGGAAGGAAGAAAAGCAGTCAGGACAGCAATACAGGTAAGTATAAGATGGACAGACACAAGTCCAACACCTTTCAGGCTGTTCCTTTGATGAACAAGGTGGTATCTCCTTTGCTTCACATTTTCTGGGTCCTGTGACTAGCAGGCACATCATCAAAAGGAGAAGAAATACTGAGAGGGGAGAAAGATTCCTTTGTGAGTCAGCTATAAATGAATATGAGGAGAGGGAGGAGAGTCAGGTGTCCCTGGGACCTCCGAAGCCTCACTTACCTTGTCTACAAAGGAGGAAACATGAACAGGTAGAGCTGAAAGTTTCCTCAGCTGTCCAGAAATCACACAAGTGAAGGGCAAGCATGGAGCATGCCATATAAGAGCTGTGCAGAGATGCAGATAGAGGTTACATTTCTTCTCCAGTTATCGGGCAGTTTGGCAGTTTGCCAGGAATGCCACATCCCCTCCATACCGGCTGCTCACTGCAGTGCTGGCTGGTAATCCTCTCCAGCCTGGGTGGAATACTGCTGGCTTTGGAGGAGATGAATATTTTCCACTGCTAAAAAAAAAAATATATAATTAAAAAATACGTTTTAAAAAGCTCATACAAACTGCTTGCAAAGTCACTAAACTGTTGGGCAAGCTTGAAAAGCTACACACACTTGATCCATGAAAGCGCTAGGCTACTGACTACAGCCTGAACCAAGAGAGGACACACACCTTGGGCTTGATGGTGCAGCTCTGGAAGAGTAATTTGTTGATCTCACAGTACAAAGCTGAGTTACTGAAGGTGTAGGAGGAATAAATGTTCGGCAGGCTCAGTCTAGCTCCATCAGTCCCAATCACTAATAAGTGGTTGCAAGCTTTCAGCACTGTTTTTCCTTCCTCATTTCAAACAGAAAAACAAAGCTGCTTTCTGTGACAGACAGCTGTGGAAAATAAAATCACTTGTTTTGGTCACAAAACAGGCCAAGCATGAGAATTGGCAGCTACTCAGCTCCCTCTCATCTTCCCCACTTCTGTTTTCGCCTTGCAGCCAGTGAAGGGGGCTCAGGAGCATGGTGCACCCTCTGATCGACACCAGCCCTGGACATGTGCTCACCAGTGCTGCACCCTCACCTGCATGTGCCCCTGAGTCTGCAAGGGGGACAGCCTGCAGCTCCCTGCACTGCAGCTACCTCAGTCATCCCCCCAAACAATGTCTGAGCCTGGCTGCCTTCCCTGGTGTTGCAGCAGTGTGCTATGTTTGTCTCTGTACCGTTCCCCATGACAAAAGCTGTGTCAAATGCAGGTAAGGTGGTTCTATGTGAAGCCAAAAGCAAGGCTGGAGGTTAACAAAGTTAATAGTCCTTGCCTGCTCATGCTTACACTAGGAAATGTTGCCCACGTGCTCCTGCATTATAGGGAGCATGAATCCCTCCAAAGATGCTCAAGAGAAAAACAGAGACTGAAACATCTTCACAGGAAAAGCCTGTCTGGAAATTTTCCATCTTTGACAACAGCAGCATCCATCAGGCTCCACTTTTTCCAAGAACATTCAAGGAAGGACCAAAACTCAGGTACTTGCCAGGACAAAGGATATTGATCTTCTTTCTAAACATATCAGACTCCTTTATGAAGAGTGGGATGGGGGGCAGCAGTCAGGGTCAGACAGGAATGACTGGGAAATGCATGAGACGTGAATCCCAGAGACAAACACACCATCCTTTGCACAGTCTTAAATGCTTCCCATTTAAGAACTGATTTGATCCAACTCCTCTCAGCTTGTACTGACAGGAAATACATGTATTCAGTAATTCAGCAATATAGTTTTCCTTTACCAGGCAAAAGGTCCATTAATTTTGGCATCTATTAGCAACAAATAGGCTGGAGGTGAGATTTCAAGTGGAAGGAGGTGATGCACAGAGCAGCTTTATGATGACAGACATAGAGGTCAGGGGAGGAAAAAACTTAAATCTGACTGACTTCCAGAGGGATTTTGATAATATGGGAAAATCACAGAGGAAAAGTATGCCACGGGTTGGAGAGAAATCAAAGTTGTATTTACACATTGGCAATGGGGAGTCACCTGGGCTCTGCTTCCACCAGCAATTAGCTAGGAGCACCTACCGGGGGGGGGCAGCTCCTTGAGGTCCCTGACTTCTGCATAGGCTGTGGAAGATTCTGTGGCGGCAGGCATGGACGTCCCATGTCCTCCCAGTGCAGGGCACGGCCACAGGTCTGACCACAGGCCCTGGTCAGTGGACAGAGCAAGCTGGGTGAAGTTCTCTTCTGCAATAGCACCTCAGCTCCCCCATCTCATGTCCCACATGGGTGAGGATTGGATACTCTAGTCCTTGTTTCACCTGTGAAATTCACCATACCTTGCTGTAAACAATGCCCTCAGAGTTTAGCAGGATGGAAAGAGGTCACTTTTGATCATGCAGGCTTGGTAATTACCTATGTAAGATCTAGTGTGCAGGGTAGGTCAGTTGCCATGACATTGAAGCTGACCCTCAAAAAGCAGATATATCTGAACATTACAAAGGGAATAATAGGTGAAAGATGACTGTGACCCCCTACCAACTTTGTGAGTGACAGCTAACCCTTGATGTACAAAATCTGTGTAATTTAGGTTGCAAGGACCTCAGCAGGTCATGTGGTCCAATGGTGGGCTAATACTGACATTACACAACATCACAGAATGGTTTTGGTTGGAAGGGACCTTAAAGATCACCTCATTCCAACCCCCCAGTCACAGGCAGGGACACCTTCCACTAGACCTGGTTGCTTGAAGCCCCGTCCAACCTGGCCCTGAACATTCCCAGGCATGGAGCAGCCACATGGGCAACCTGTGCCAGTGCCTCACCACGTTCACATTGAAGGATTTCTTGTGAATGCCTAATCTAAATCTCTTCTTTTTCAGTTTAAAGCCATTCCCCCTTGTCCTGTCAATTCACCTGTTCAGGTGAAACACTGGCATGAATTTCTTCTGAATCCACAGGCAGCTTCTGTTTGATCAAGCCTCCGCTTGGTTGCAAGTAACGCACCCAGCAAAGAAAAACAACCACCCTGGCTCTCACCATAGGCTGGGCTTTGCCATTCAATGCTCTGCTCCTGAGACACAGCCCATCATCTCAGTGACAGAGATTTGGGTCAACAGGGAAAGGAAAAGGTTAAGAAACCCCTCAGCAAAGGAAGCACTGTTAGAGAAAGCAGGGCTGCTACTTTCTAGGATCTACTACCCTTGGCCAAGGGAGTCAACTTTCTGGGAACCAGTCCCAGAGCACAGCGGTAGTGCAGACAGTACAGCTGAGTTTCAGCGTGATGCCTTTCACAATGGGAGATCCTTGCTGAAAATATCTGGGTTTTTTTGTGGGTTGTTTAACTATTTTTATAGCATTGTTTTCAAGCACAACAGGAGTTGTCTCATCAGAATTGTTTATGGTACAAAAAAAGGCTGAAGAGCTTTATGAAAGTTGTCAGGAACTTGTGCAGAACAGTTGTGAAAGTCACAAATTCTAGAAAATTTAAATCCTGCCCATATTATGGGTGAAATCATGTTAACAGCTATTTGCATGTGATTTTTCAGACCTACCTTTTGTACTGTGCTACATACAGTGTTGCTGAGACACCTTGATAACCTTATCAGCAACACTTGGCCTCACCCAGAAATACATGTTACAGTCTCAAATCTACCAGGGCTTTAACCTGGGTGGACAAAGACTTAAAATATGATTAGGTTGTATCTGCCCAACAACAACAGCACGTGTTGGCTGTAAAACCAAAATTATTATGATTTCATAAAGACTCACATTAATACATCATCCAACCAATGTTTCTGAACAGGAAAGCAAACTTTTCACAAACTTTGCTTCAGTCTGTTCGTAGAAGGTTGGAGAAGCTGCTGATTGAGGTCTTGATATGCCCCTCCCTTAACTTCACAGAGCACACAGCAACCTTTGGTGCCACCCAGCAGTGATGCCGAATGGCAAGCCATAGCCAGCCCACTGGAAAAGCCCAGCAGCCCCACAGCCTGGCTCCACTGCCTCCCCCATACAATTTGTCAACCAAACCCACAAATTTTGGCATGTGAGCACTTTCTGAGTTGCTCTTTTTCTCATTGTTAAGTTATAAGCACAGCTGCTGGATTGCCTTGCAAAATTAACACGCAAGAATGCAGAGTCTTCTTGGGTTTATTAAAATCATTCATGTACAAAGTTAACATGGTCGGAGAGTTCAAGAGCTGTGAGTTCTGAGACCGGTGTGTGGCTGCTTTATGAAATAGCCATCTGGGAATGCCTAATAAGCAATTGCTTTTAATTTTAAGCATCTGTATCTTTACAATAAAACCAGCTGATGTAGCCCTCCATCAGTCCCAGGCTCAAGCTTTCATTGAGTAAGAACCGGCTACAGCCTGAAACCTATCTTGTCTCGCCCTGCTTCTTCACATGTTAGAAATTCTAGCCCTCTGTGGCTTGTCCTGGCTGATTTTCCCCTGAAACTTGATTCTTTTTCAACGGATCAAAAGAGGAAAATGAGAAACATGAAACTTTCGCAGTGAAATTTCAGCCCCTGCAGCTTGAGCTGTGTCTCCATTGAGTTGTCGCTTCCAGGCAGCTGGCTGCTGCCTGCAGAGGAGCATGCTGGTGTTTCCACCCATGTCTCCATCCCACTGGCACAGGTTGCCACATGGACACTCCTACTCAGAGAGGGCTACCCTGCAAAAGGGCAGCGTTCCTCCTAATCACACAGGGAGTTTTGCCACTGCAACAACAGTTGTACAGTTATGCTGATAATGGGATGATTATGCTGATAAACCCTGGGATAAACCAATAAACCAAACTTAACAAAGAGTTCACAAGCTTAGTATCACCAGCAGAGTGAATCAACTCATTATTTACACCTTGCCTGCTATATGGTGTAGGGAAACCCTGCCTCCCTGGGCACCAGCTCCCCCGCCCCTTCATGACATGATGCCCCAAGGCAGGAGGGGGCACACATTAAATGCGCCCACCATCAGCTGCAGCAGCTACCTTAGACTCCCATGGCACTTGCACAGCCTTGACAAAGTTGGTAGGTAGTTCTCAACCAGGGGTCAAGCTAGGAAGGAAACTTTCAATGGGCACTTCTGCAGGGGTGTGGAGCGGCATAGGGGTCCCTAAACTTGCCAGATACCTACACCAAGCTCAGGGCCAGGCTTTAACTCCTTTAAATGAGTGTGGACACCAGTTTCTCATGATCACATGGAAGAAATAAGTCTGGCTTATTCCTTTGCCTAGTATGTGACATGTAGAAAGTCAAAATTTTATGTTTTAAATACCTGCTTATGCTAAGGGGAATAAAAGGTGGCTGAAATCAATGTTTCAAAATACATAGGACCACTGCTATAGCCATGTCAGTCTAAGCATTGAAGTGAAGCATCCTGTCATCCCTAGCTGCTTCCCTGGCACGATGAAGAATTAAGGACATTCTTGGATAAAGAATGCGCTGAGGAGGAATGGCTTTTTATTAAACCCAGTGATAGAGCTGCAAAAGAGAGAGAAGCCTTCAGGCACCAGCCTGTAATCTTCCCAGCTACATTCAGGCTGAGAGCAGTTGCTGTGAATTTCACAAGGCAGTGCTAAATCAGTGAGCCCACCCAAGAGAGGCCACCAGTGTGTGGGAGCGGACACAGACTGTTAGCAAGGAGCCCAGGCATTAGGCACACCTTTGCTACATTCCTAGCTATGAGGGAATTACTATAGTTTGCTTCCCTCTTTACCATTTTAGCAGTATACGTGTGCCTTTGTAATGCCAGCATCTTATCTCAGTTAATCCTTAGGAGTGGTTGGAGTGAAATGCAGCAATCCCCACCAATACAAAGCATCCTATTGCCATCAGGAGGGACAGTTCATTTCTGCCCCTTGCTGAAGGGTGCTTTGTTTGGGCATACTTTGATAAAGAGCAAACATTGGAGTGACACACACCTTCCTGCCTATTGCCTCACTGTGGGAAGTCAGCTTGGTATAAAGCTGTTTTGAAATAAACTCTCTCACATTCAGTCTCCTTGGTCTTGTACATGCTGGCAGCTTTAGTGTGCCCACACACACACACCTGACTGTCACAAAATGGAAATTAATTATGAGTACATTCAGAGTAGCTTGAAATTTGGAGTATTTTTCAGATGCTCATGAGGACATAGAATCATAGAATGGTTTGGGTTGTAAAGGACTTTAAGATCATCCAGTTCCAGCTCCCCTGCCATGGACAGGGACACCTCATACTAGACCAGCTTGCTCAAAGCCCCATCCAGACTGGCCTTGAACACTTCCATCCATTTCAATTCACTTCCATTGATGGAACATTCACAACCTCCTTGGGCAGCCTGTTCTAGTGCCTCATTACTCTCATGGCATGGTCAGTTTAAGCCTCAAACATACAGATTATTTTCTTCTCAGAGTTAATATATGCATACATATCTCTTCATCTGTCTATCACCGATGTTAAGTTACAGTTGCACACCAGTGATGTTCCTCAGTACCCTCCAGGCTGATGAGGCTGCAAATACAAAGTATCTGGTCATTCCTGTATGAATCTTGAATACAGAATGATGGATTTTCATATTTTTTTTATTTTTACATAGATAATGTGACTACCTATAGCTACACACATACCATAGGAAAAGCCCTGGTCTGAAACTCACCGTTTTCATGGGGAGAGAAAGTCAGCTGTGATAAGGAAGGGTCAGGCCGCTGCCTGCAAAGCAATCCTGGCTTGTTCTGCATCAGAGGGAAGAACACCACAAAGCAAAGACAATAGGGTCAAATCTCATTGTATAAAGCCCACCACCACACAAAAACTTAGGAGCAGGAGAATAGGCTCTTTTAGGGCAGAGCCCTGCCATTGCCTCCTGGGAGCCCTCAGTGGCTCCCTGCACTACCATCATCCTCCCCTTCCTAGAAGCTGGAGGGAAGGGGACATTATCATGCAGATGAGCCCACCAGGAAATCCACTTTGTTTCCAAATTCCTATCTCCAGCCTTGCCATAAACTCTGAATGAAGAGGATGAATGACCTAAAAGCAACAGAATTAAGCATTTAGTACAAAATGCCACCCACTGGTCCCCTGTACTTGGAAGCAAGATTTAGCACACACATAAAACCCACACTGACCAGCAAGCTAGGGGAAAAATGTACACATACATTTATTACGTGCTGTAGGCATCAATCTGATATTTCTCTTGCTCTGCTGCTACAGTTCAGTGTAGATATCATGTCAGTGCCTACCCCCACTCTTACACCCTACCTTTTAGCATGAGTTCAATGTTTCAATCATGTAAGAAAAGCAGATATGTATGCCTACAGTTATTACATACCAAATGGTACTCACTGCTGAATTACGAATGGATAATACACAGCTGACACGTACAGGCACCTCTTACAGGTACCGCAAAGCCTCTCACTTCAAGGACTCCCTAAAGAACTGGAGAGAGCTCTCTTCTTCTGCACAGGGCATGAGTGCCTGCCACAAAACTTAATCTATCTGGCTGCAGCTTATCACAGACTGTGGTTTACCACTGTCACTGGGGGCAGACTTGAAGAAAATGTTTTGCTCTCAGCATGAACTTGGAAAAATTCCAGGGCAGAGGGGAAAGGGAGGAACTGCAACTCATTCCCTTCTTCCCTAGGCATTGGAAAAAATGTCCATCAGGCTACTCAAATCAAGCACTTACTTAAAGACATAGAATCATAGAACTGTACAGGAGGTTGGGTTTGAACAGACCTTTAAAGATCATCTAGTCCAACCTCCTGTCATGGGCAGGGACACCTTCCAGTAGACCAGGTTGCTCAAAGCCCTGTCCAACCTGGCCTTGAACACTTCCAGCCACAGCTTCTCTGGGTAACCTGTTCCAGTGTCTCTCATATAGTTCACATAGGTATATACACATATCCTCCAGATCCTAGGTTTGGCAATGCTGAGGCTACAACTCACAAACTATCTCACTCTAATCTGCTTTCTTTGAAGTTGCTTACCCAGTTGTAGCAAGTTGCTCAGACCCTGCTCTTCCTGCTAACTGACCAGGGCATGGAAATAGATTCCTCTCTCTCAGACATGTAAAACTGAAGGGGTCAGTGCTGCTGGTGGGAATAGACCTGTGGTGGTGTGAGCCAGCCTGGTGGGAGGTGAGCAGGCAGTAGTGTCAGCAAAGCCCATCTCACACAGCTTCACCTGCAAGCCCTTCCATACGATGAGGACATCCACTGCCAGGCAGTGGAGAGAGGTCCTCTGAAAGTGCCTATTGCTGTAAGCTGGCAGTAAAGGGACCTTGGACAATTAGCTTAGATGAGATATGTAACTTCAGGACTACTGAAGTGAGCTGAAATCCCTCCCTCCCTTGAACTCCACATCTACTTTACTGTGTCCACAAGGAGCTCCACAAGATTACAGAGAGACTCCAGCAACAGATCTGTAGCCTTTTCCAAAATCTTCCTTGCAGTAGATGCTTATCAGCTTCCTCCACCCACCATATCTGCTGGCTGCTAACTGTTGCTGACCTGGAGCATCTGTATCTTCATGCACACACAGAACCAGATCTGTAAACACTTTTTCGGAGCTGCAGGGGTAAGTGGCTTGTCTAGACATGTCCTTTAAAGTTAGCTCAATGGATTATTAATGTGTATTACAATTAGATATGTATTGTTACAGACCCAGCAAACCAAAGGAACTGGATTCACTAGTGCTACAGTCTACTAAAATACAAAGGATCAAACTGGTCATTTTTTACGTTCTGCAGTCAGGGAATTCCAGTCAGTGACACTGATTCCAGTAAAATACTCGTGGAGCTCCTCAAAGTACTTTTCTCTTTTTTTCTCTTACTCCAGGGAATTTCTGTCAATTCTGTATTGAATTGCTAAAAAAGACTTGCAACCTCTCCAACATAGTGTAAGGCAAATGAAGCTAAATTAAGCTATTACTGTGAAACTATAAAGCCCTATAAGAGGACATTGCTTCAAATTCTGCATCTGCCTGCCCTCCTGCAACCCCACTGTAGAATGCAGAGTTGCACAAGGGGGAAAAAAAAACCACGAAAAAACCTAGCAAAAACATACAGAATCATAGAATTGTCTAGGCTGGAAAAGACCTTTAAGATCATCAACTCCAACGGTGACCATACAGAAATGTAGTTTAATTCAAATGTATAGCAAGTGCATTAAAAAATATTTTGCAAAAATTACCAAGGATTTTTCCTGACTTCTTTCTCCCACCAAAGATGACTTCTTCTTTGTCTGGCACACCCCATGGAGTGTGCTTTCTAAACAGAGAGTCTCTGTTCACACCAGGACTACTCACAGCTGCTGTTGCTGTCTCTCCAGGAGCAGACAAGCTGGTGCTGACCTTCCCTGGGTGCCTTCATTTTTGGGCTGCCCATATGAGATACCCTCCTACTGTCAGAGGGTACAACCTGATCTTGGTGGGAGAGTGCGCAAACAGCCTCCGCACTTGGACAGAGAATGATGGACCTTTCAGTGAGGCTTTTCCACATTCACAGGATTTGCTGCCAAGGATGCACTGGCATCACGACAGAGCAAGCTATCATGACGGAACAAGCTAGATAGATACCGTCCTTAATACCATGAAGCTCTGGCTCCCACAGAAGAGAAGGTGAAACCTTTCCTCAGATGGGGACATCTTTGCAGGCATGTGGACACATCTAGGAAAGTCTCTGTGTGCCCAGCAGTGTGCATGGTGACACTGAGATGAGTTGGTTGTTGACTTTCCTTTGATGCTCTGGCTAATTACTCATTGTCATCTCTTCTCCAGTCAGTAGGTTACAGAAGACAGACTGGGACCAGATGAGCATGAACTAGGGGACCAGATGAAGATCAGCAAGGGGAGGTCCACATGACAACAAACCTCTGTCTGAAGAGTTGGTGCAGGTTGTGGGGTGGCCTGCTCCAAGCCCTGCCTTGTCCCAGCAGTGGGCAGACCCTGTGTGTTATGCAGCCATGGGATGCAGTTGGCCAGTGTGATATCATCACACAGCAGCAGTGTGGCCCTGGGGCATCAGCCTGGCCATGTCAGGGCTGAGTCAAGGTGGGTGGGATGAGCCACACCTCATGTCCCCCTCCACCAAAGCCATTAACACTAATGAGCAAGCAAGGAGGCACAAAGTGAGTGCTGGCTCCAGTCCCACCATCTGACCCAAAGGGTGGACTCCCACAGGGTGATCTCACTCTATGGGCTTGCTCACAGCTTCACAAGTAGCACAGAAAGGTCACATTCAGTTAAAACTGAAGTGTGTTTTCTTGCAGCTTTTCCCCCTTGGGCCAGATGCTGAAGTTCTGACTTGGGCAAAGGTCCAATCGGAAATAACAAATGTAATTACCTTGTAAGCACCTTAGTGGAAAATACTGGTATAGTTAATTATCCAGATGTGATGCTATCCCATTTCCCAGTGTTTAAAATACAAATATTAATGCTTTCTCCTTTAGGGTTTTGAGAAGATTCGCTATTGCTGCAGTCTAATGGAATGTCTAAATTTTGCAGCTACTGCAATCAGGTTAAGGAAAAACTTTCCAATGATAATTTTAATGCCACTGGCTGATATTGCGTGGAACAGTGCTACGCTGCATAGAACTGGGCTTTTGAGTGCCTTTGCAAGAATGAGGTCTTTAGCAGTGGCCCTTCGAATACCTACGATTTTAGGACCAAACAGTGATTATAGGGTTCTCAAAATGAAGATTAGAAACCTACCCTTTGACTACCAGAACTGAAATCCTTGGAAGCGGACACCCAAAACCTGGGACTTACGTGCCTTTGAAGAAATCCTGACTAAATTGTGCAAGTGAAAATGTCACTATCCTTCATTAGAAATCATAGGAAACAGCACAATAAACTCACAGCATGGACTGAGCACATCCTCTAGCATTTGAAGTCTTCAAAATGTAAACCCATGTAATCCCATGTATTTCTGATTGACTTTCCAGTTGTCAAACAAGGAGCCCACTATTTCTGTTCTCAAAGGACCATTTCTATGACCTATAGTCAGTATTTCTGTAGGCTGTCAGAAAAGGCCCAGTGCTGTCAGTCAGAAGCTGGCAGAGCCCTCTGAGAATGAATGAGCAAAAGCCACCAAGTGTGTTTTGCCTGCCTTGGTATTTGTTAATATTTCTGAACGTTAGGTTCAGAAAAGCCCATGGCAGGGTCACTGGAACCAGATGATGTTTAAGGTCCCTTCCAACTCAAACCATCTCGTTATTCTATGATTCATTCTATGAAGAGAAAAAGAAGAAAAAGAAAAAGGAGACAAACACTTTGGGCATGGGTCTTATTGTTTGGTGAAAATCATGTCCTGCATTTTGCACCAGGCCACCTCTTCTGCCAGCAGCCACTGCTGCAGGCAGCACCCACTGGGACTAGTGTTGCTGCCTGCACCTGTCCAGGTGACCAAGCCCCTCAGCAGGGATCACAGGACAGTGAGAGACAGGCAGGTACAATATTCTGCTGGGGATCCCTGATGTGGAGAGACCTACGCTTTGTATGTTGCTACCTGAATTCATGAGGCCAGCAATTAGGAAACCTAGCCAGGCAACTTAAGAAACTGCTGCAGCACAAGCAAAGCCTCCTGCTTCAGATTCAACAGCAAGCAAATCCTGTCTGCATGTCCAGCTGTAGCAAATGGGGATTCGCTCCAAGCAAAGTGCAGTTCACTAATAAAAACCGCTTTAAGTTAAATATTTTGCTTGAAAAATAAGCTCTATTTCCACTGCTGCTTTTCAGTTTTCTGCCTGCTTTGCTGCTACACAAGCCCAACAGGCAGTAAGGGCAGGGGGTGAGAGAGCACACAGAGCCTGAGCCCACCAGGCACAGACGCTGCTTGCGCTCAGCAGCGGATGGGTTAGTCAGCACCTTGAACGTGGGGCACACTTCCACATGCCACCTGCACAGACAAATGAAGGGAGCAGCTTCCTCAAAGGAAAACAGCCTCCTCAGCCTCTGAAAGCTGCCAGACAGGTATTGCTGCCAGGAGAAAACACAAACAAAAGCATTTGAGGACAGAGGGCAAACTCTGGTCTCATTCCACACCACCCAGCTGTATTGTTGCATGCAGGGTACAGTCTCCATAAATCACACCACTGCTCTCAAGTGTCAGCATAGACTCTTTTAATATTTTACATAAAAAACTGCATACACAGTTCATAATTTTATGTAAACATCATATACATCTCAGGTTTTGCCATGTCAGTTTATTAAAAACAGTCTCAGTACCACTGCTGAGGGAAGAGGGAGGAAAGTAAACAAACATAAATGGATACGTTTGTTCTCTGAACCAGAGAAACACAAAATTATTTTCACCCGGGCTGGCTGCCCTGTGAAAATAAGTTTTAAATAAACCTTGATTCTTTAAACTGCCCTTTAGTACTAAAGTCTGACTTTCTCAACTGCATAAGGAGCAGTGATTTCACCCATAGTTTGACCAAGGAAAAAAGATACAGTGGTTTTATTTTGTGTTGAAACCATTTCAAAACAAGACCTAGATGAGGTTACCAAGTAAGAACATTTCCAACGCTACAGTGCTGTATGCAGATGACAAGTGCATTGAGTGTTTACTTAAAAAATAAAAACACCCAACACCACCAAAAATCCACCAAGTTGGGCAAAGTAATTTTGAAAATTAACTTCTAAATAAATCAAAATCAATATACTTGCAGAAGACATTAAAGGAAGGCGCAGGCAGCAAGATCATAATATGGCAATGTCATCCTTCCCCCTGCTCATCCTGCCCAATCTGTCAAGAAGAGCATGTCCAGCAAAGAGGATAGAGCAGTCCAGCTTCACTTCCCAGCCTGGTAGCTTCTGCAGCTGGAGTCAGTTCAAGGCTCACATTATCAGCAGGCATCAGTCACTCAGAGCAAGCTCCTTTGCACAACACAAGTCCCAGCTGGGCACCCCCTCCCCACCTTGCTTTCAACAAGCACCCCCTGCACTACCCCGGTTTGCACAAGACAGAAAACACAAGATATATACAGGCTTCGCCCGGGATGACCCTCCCCTCCCAGCCTTGGTCTTCGGGGCACCAGCTCCCACAGTAGGTCAGGCTCAGGCTGTGGCACCTGTGGGAGAAGCGAGGATGCTGCAGGCAGCCTGGGAGATGCAGCCCCCTTTCCCAGCCTGCCTAGGGGAGGCACATGCAGGCAGGAGGCAGAAGTCCCTTCGAGCATCTCAGCTCCATTATTCTCCTCTTGCAAAAGAGAGGAGCTGGCTGGGAGCAGCAGGTGGTGGACAAAGGGGAAGAGCTGGGTGCAACCTTTGCTCAGTCCAGCCTCAGCAGCTTTTTGTTGTTGAGGGGCTGACAGTAGGCAGCTTCTTCCTACTTTATTCCCAAGATTCAGGGCATGCAATCCCTCCCTCCCTCTGTCCCCACAACTGAGCCAGAGCAACCCTTTAGGCTAAGGGAGCATGCTCCCTCCCTTAGCCCCCACCCCGATTCATCACCAGCCCCCCAGAGAGGGGACAGGCAGATGCCATGTGCGTGCATAACCCAGCTCCCCTCCGCCTGCTAACAGGTGACCCAGGCGCTGTACCCAGCACCACGCTCCAGCCACACCCTATAGGACTTTGCAGCAGTTGATGCAGCCGTTCTGGGTGCCGTAGCGCTTCTGCAAAGCCGCCCTGGTTGCTGTCTCGAAGACTTCCCGGACACCCTCCTTGGTCTTAGCTGAGCACTCCAGGTAGTCATAAGCCTGGATGCGAATGGCCATGGCACGGCCATCCTCGGTGCGCACCGGCTCCTGCTTCATGCGGGCCAGCTCGTTGCGCACATGCTCATCGTTGCGTAGGTCTTTCTTGTTGGCCACCAGGATGATGGGGACGTTGGGGCAGAAGTGCTTGACTTCGGGCACCCACTTCTCTGGGATGTTCTCCAGTGAGTCCGGGCTGTCCACAGAGAAGCACATGAGGATCACATCAGTGTCCGGGTAGGAAAGGGGGCGCAGGCGGTCATAGTCCTCCTGGCCAGCTGTGTCCCACAGGGCCAGCTCCACCTGCTTGCCATCCACCTCGATGTCAGCCACATAGTTCTCAAAGACGGTGGGCACATAGACCTCGGGGAACTCATCCTTGCTGAAGACGATGAGGAGACAAGTCTTGCCACAGGCACCGTCCCCCAC
The DNA here is from genome assembly GCA_025448015.1 of Bolborhynchus lineola. Lineage (NCBI taxonomy): Eukaryota > Metazoa > Chordata > Aves > Psittaciformes > Psittacidae > Bolborhynchus > Bolborhynchus lineola. The sequence continues at coordinate 24,557 of JAOEHX010044050.1, forward strand.
CACCACCAGCTTCTTGCGGATGGCAGCCATGGCCAGACTCGCCAAGCTGGCCTTGCCGTGCAGCAGGACGATGGCAGCGCCCTCCTCCCCGCGGCCGCCGCCTCCCCCTTCCTCTCGCTTCTCACAAGGCACCGTGGCGAGCCGGGCCCGCGCAGGCAGGCGGGCGCGCCCTGCTCTCTCCTCACACCGGCACCGCGCCTCCGTCCCCTGGCTCTGGGGATGCCCACGGCCGCAGCCAAGCGCTGCCGCCCGATGGTCCCTTCGACGGAGCAACGCTAACGCCGCCGGCCCGACCCCGCCACCCACACAGCGCCGCGCTGCCGCTGCCGCAAGCTGCTACCGGCGCCGCTATTTAAAGGCGCTCGCGACTTTCTTAATATAGCCAGCCAATGGGAAGGCAGGGAGTGAGGTCATCCCCGGCGGGGAGCGCTGCGATTGGTACAGCGCTGCGGGCGGGAGGCGGGGCGGAGAGGAGAGGAGAG
>JAOEHX010044054.1:7507-17883 GCA_025448015.1 Bolborhynchus lineola
CTGAAAATGTATATATTTAACAGAAATACCTAAACTTTACACCTTTGCAGTAGTGCAAATATGCTAGTCATTACTTATAAGCTGTGTTCAAACAGCAACAGCAGCAAAAATCACTCAGATAAATGCCTGATGGGTAAGGTTTTTTAAGTACAATTTTCCAGAAAGTTTTTGCATTCATCTGAGCCATATTTCTAATAGTAACAACTAATGTGATATATGTTAATTGTTTGGGGTTTCTGAATGGAAATATTTTCTGAGGAAAATGCTTCTTTTTTCTCCTCCAGAAATTTATTTCTTCAAATCATACAAAGTATGCCATTTGACCCTCACACTGCTCAATTATTCAACAACCTTATTCAGTCTGCAGCAGTGTCTTTCCATTAGATGTAGTAGAGGGCTGAAGTGGGACTTAGGCAGACCTTAGATGCCTAAAAATAACCAAAAAAATCCCAGTAGTCCTACTCAGTGGTGTCTGAACCTGAAGGCTGTTAAGATCAGTTGGTTCCTTCCAGTTTGATTTTAAAGTTAATTTAACTCTTAAAATTTAGTTTTAATACATGCTTAGGGCATCCTCAACCCCAGGAGATGCTTATCTCCTGTCTAAGACTGATGAAGATCCAGAAATGAGGCATTTCTCTGCCAGGATCCTCCAGGGTCTGAGACAGGCTGACAGGACCTCACAAAAATGTTTTGCCTGAGGGGGAGGTAGTAGCCACAGAGATTCCAACATCCAACCAGGAAACAGATCTGGATTGAGTTCTCTCCTTTGCCCGAGGGATTCAAAACCTCAGCACCTTCCTCCCAGGAAAGTCATGTAAGAACGAAGCTATAGGTTGTTTGAGGGAACAGAAGCAAAGCAAGCATGTGGAGGGGTGCTTTTTGCATATTCTGCCTGCATTTTACCTCCCTGAGTTAAAAGCAGAAGTCAGATGGGTTTAAGGGTTCTTAGATGGGCATCCATCTGTCATGTTTGATTTAAAGTATAGAAAACAGTCCTTGGAGAAGGAACACAGAAAATTCTCCATTGTTGTGCAACTCCTGGCTATCAGCTTGTGACTCCAAGGCCCTCTTTTACTTGTTTCACATATTTCAGTGCTGACACAGGAGAAGGGCACTGAAATGGGTTCTAACCATGTGTAATAATCATTATTCAGTGAATGTGTGGCCACACAATAAAGCTTTATGATTTTGAACCTCACTTCCTAAGGAGAAACTTGAACCCAAGTGGGGGACACTTTCTAACAAAGGTGTGAAGGATAAGTAACTACGACTAACAGTTTTAAAAGTGTAATTGATCTAAAAGCCTAGAGAGAAGCATCTGCCATAGTTTGTATGTACTCACCTGGACCTTTTCAAAATTGAATGTCCTTCTGTAGCTCTGGTTCTTCACTTAAAAACACTATTTCAAATGTATTGTTCCTTAATGTGCTGTGTAGACTGGCTGCTTTCCAGTGTCTTCTCCTTTCTGGATCCCATTCTAAAGCAGCTAATTCTCCTTTTCTTCTTCATTGAAAGCCTGTGTGCCTCACTGAAAACTTATGTTCCACCAGGAAAAATTGAGTAAAACAAACAAACATAGAAGTGTGGTCAGCAGGTCAAGGGAGGTGATTCTGCCCCTCTGCTCTGGTAAGACCCCACATGGAGTAGTCACCAGCTCTGGACTCCTCAGTACAGGAAAGACATGGACCTGTTGGAGAGGGTCCAGAGAAGGGCCACAGAATTATCAGAGTGATGGAGCATCTCTACTGAGAGAAATGGCTGAGAGTTGGGATTGCTCAGCCTGGAGAAGAGAAGACTCCAGGGAGACCTTACCATGGCCTTTTAGTACTTAAAAGGTACCTATAAGAAAGATGTGGAGGGACTGTTTAGCAGGACCTATTGTGACAGGACAAGAGGTGGTGGTTTTAAATTAAAAGAGGAGAGGTTCAGGCTGGATGTGAGGAAAAAGTTTTTTACAGTGATGGTGGTAAAAGTATTGGAATAGGTTGGCCAGAGAGGTGGTGTATGGACCATCCCTGGAAACATTCAAGGTCAGGCTGGATGTGTTTCTGGGGAACCTGATTTAGTCAGTGATGTCCCTGTTTTTTGCAGGGGCTGGACTAGATGACCTTTGAAGGTCCCTTCCAACTCAAACTATTCTATGCCTCTATGATTTTCTTATGTATTCCACGTAATTCTTCATTAAATGCAGAGATTCAAGAAATGGAATGGGCCTGGCTTAATGCTTAAAGCATATAAAGTATGTAATTAGACAAAACCCCAAAAATTCTATTTTATATCTAAGCTAAGTATTTGTGATGTGAAAAGCCCTGCATGACTTTCTAAATTATGTAACATCCTTATTAGGATTGCTTTCTTGGTGCCATCATTACTGGAAATCACTTTTAAGAGGCGTTTGGATGTAAGCTTCCAGACAGTTACACTCAAATGTCTGGTTAGAGTGAAAGTCAGATGCCACTTTGAAATTGAATGATTATGATTTTTTTCTCCAAGTCCACTCAATCACAGTAATATTACGTATTTTAATTCTGTGAATCTTTGTATATCTTATATCAAGATTGCTCTTTTGATTGAAGATCAGAGATTTCAGAGCAGCAAAGAGAGCATCTGAAGGAGCACCTTGATTTAAATATACCATCACCACTTTTGTTAACTTTTTCACTGCTTTGTTGTATCACAAAATTGGGAAAGTCACTAAAGGAGGAAAAAAGCGTATGATTGTAGTAAGTCCAATAGTTATAGAAGTTCTAAACAGTTTAGCACTTGGAGGCTGAATTAATTTCAGTAGTGCAACAATAAGAGCAACATGTGCATACATGTATATTAGATATATGAATGCTCATACATGTATATTAAGTATATGAATGAACATACAGGTATCTGAATATATGTACCTATTCTATACAGAAAAATATAACAGAAAGGTCATCACAAGTGCACTTTCATTTACATGACAATTTCCTTTTTTTCTTCTTGCAGTTCTTGTTTCTATGTCTTCAAATCCTTAAATAAAGTCTAAACAGTTGGATTCATATAGACAACACTTTGGTCAGCCCCCAAATTTATATTGAATCTTGATTTCTGTCTTACCTCGTCTAAGTACCATCGTATACCTTTGGATAGTTGTTTCACTGAAAAATAATATTTAAAAAGAATTAACAATAACCAAATGTATTTGAGGACTCAACTGTGAGGCAGAATGATATCATTAAATCGTCTATTGTTTAGACTATTTTATTGGAAACCTGCAGGTGAAATAATTTACAAGGAAACAACTTGAACACTTGAACATTCCCTGACATGCATTCTGAATTTATTTTTCATAGGTTAGTAATTTTGAACTGTAGGGATCCTGGCAAAACAATACAACAAAGTTGTGATTTGTATTTATATAGGCAAAGTGCAATCTAGTAGATTTACAGTAGATTTATAATAGGAGACTATAATCATAATAGTTGCTATGTAGGAGCAAACCATGCCAAATGTTTGGAGGGACTTGAGAACTAGATTTACAGTAAAGTATGGGTTAATAAAAAAAAAAAAAAAAAAAAACAAAATTAGAAAATAACGTGACACTCAGAATCCAGATTTCACTGCAGTGTTTCTACACCTTCTCTAGGCACACAAGATTAGGTATCAAAAATGTTGATTTTGTTCCTAATTCTGCAAATTATTCACAAATGTGAGAAATGTTAGAAATTGCCAAAATGAAAATGAAATTATTTTCCTGAACAAGTTCTGTTGAAATTTCAGTGACCTCTAAAATGATGTAAGGTTTCTTGGATATGCAGCAAAGTTCACAGGATGAGAAAAGACATTTAAGGCAGTTTCAAACACCTGGACCTCAGCAAACCACTTGACAGTTTCCCACAGCCTCCTCCTTGACAAACTGGCAAGAAACAGACTGAATGGGTAGTTGGCGAGATGGAGATGAAATTGGCTCACAGGCTGCACTCAGCTGGTGATGATCAGTGGTTTTTATTCAGGCTGGAACCCTGTCACACGCAGGGTCTGCCAGGAATCAATACTGGCCCTCATGCTGTTCAACATCTTCATATTATCTGGGTGATGAGATTGAAAATTTGCTGATGGTGCTAACACCAGAGGTGTTTTTATTGCTTAAGGAAGTTCAATTTCTCTTTTAAGTGTTCTATTGAGTAATTTTAATACTATCTATGTTTATGTCCAGCCACTCCTTAGTACTGTTAGTCTATCAGTTCTGAGTAGTAAAGATGGTATGCACATTTAGTCCACATTAACTTTCTGATTTTGATATTGTATGCTGAAAATGTCTTCAGCACATGCACTTTCAGATCCTTTCTGCTCTATTTTTGCAGGATGACTCTCAAACACTTGTCTCAGGCATAGAAACCAAGCTATGGAGGTGGCTTTGAGTATTTTCCCTGACAATTTCGTGACTGCTGTGCTGAAATAGTAGGCCGTGTAGTAGCTGAAAATTTCTGCCTTCCTCTCAGGTGGTGTCTCTTATGATTCTTCTGGTTGCCTGCTGTTCTACTACTGCCTTGTGATCACTGGCCATCTGGAATTCCAAGCATCAGCCCGTACTATTTTATCATGTCACATCATTCTGATACATATCTACATTTTCCTAGATGTATTTTAAGACACAGCAACAGCCAGTCGGGGAGCTGAGTGCCATGCTTCACGTTCTGTTAATATAAACACATTTCTATGGCAAACCCAGATGAATAACTAAAGGCCTAAAAACTCACTAGGATTTCATCAGTATTTAATCATTATTTGTAATCCATTTTTATTTTTTTTTATAAGTTTGCATATGCATTCAGCTTCTAAATTGTGATCTTTTTAAATGGAAAAATAATTACACTTTTGCTTTCAAAAAAGCTGAAATAGTCCTTTGCAAAGTGCTTTGTATATCTCTAGAAAATAAAAAGGAAAATATTTCTTCATTTCTTCATTTCCTAACTAGAAGAATCAATTCCTTCAAAGCAAAGGATGTAAAATAAATTTGGCAAAAAACACCTGGTTTTGAAGTTTCTCTGTTTCAATTTTTATTTATTTTTTAATCTTTAATATGTTTTGCTTAGTTTTGAGAACTGTAGCTGAACTTATGCCATTGCACTTTCACAATATTCTCTCAGAAATGCTTCTAGCATTAGCATTTTGTGACCTGACATAACTTTCATTGTGATTCTAAAGCAACACTGTCCTTTAGTCAATATACTTGGGATCATCTGGAGAAGGAGAGAAGTAATACTTCTAAAATCTTACCAAATGATTTAGTGATAGATTACATTCTCTAAGAGAACAGAACTTGGCTCTTCAACAGGACAAAAAGGATACTACTATGCATTAGCTGCTTCTACTAATGTAGTAGAGAGGCGCAGCTAAGTGGCTTCATGAAACAAATTTCCATAACCATTTTCCAAAGAAACTCAATCATTGTAATCTACAGCTAATCGTAGATGATAATTAGTTGGCATAAACAACAGACTATGTCAAGATCTGGTGGTATGAACTGGATATTTATTCAGGTAGCTTCCTTTCAAGAATGACCTCAAAACATTTGGAATGCCTACCATCACAAACAATATATAGTAAGTAAAGTTATGCCTTCTAGCATATGTGTTACAGCAGACAACAGTGCAAGCCATCTACTCCTTTACAACAAAAGTCATATTTCACTGGACCACTGCTCCAATTGCTCTGATATCATGCAAAGGTAGTAATCTTCCCTGCAGCCATTTTTCAAATGAATAAACATAACTGATCAGATGACTAATTTTTCCACAAACTACAACTAATTATTCAGGTTTTCCCACTGAATAAAGTGAAATACAAGCAGCCGTGTGCTTAAATATGTATTATGGAGATTATTAGATGGGAGATAGGTATCCCCACCTCTCCAATATGATATTATTATTTGCTGTGCAGGAAAGAGTCGGCATGAATTATTTCTTTGACAAAGCATAGTCACCATCTGCTCCTGGCTGACTCCCTTGATCATGTCCACACTAAAGTATTCTGTGGGCACAGAAGAATCTGATGGACAGACATGAATGAACAAAAGCTCATAGGGAAGGTATAATTATATGATGAAAGTAGGCATTCATTGTTCAGTTATTTTGTTCAGAAAGACAATCTGAACATCATGTTGTATTACAGAGGAGATGGCAGAGCATATTACTCATGTTGAACTGGACTACAATATTCAACACTATTGATTTTCAAGAGTATGAATAGTGCTGTGCTAATGGGATAAATAGAAAGTAGTTTTGATTGTTGCTAAAAAATAGATTTGACTTGTGTATGAAACTTATGTTATTCTTGAAAAGTCTCAAAAGTACTTTAATAAATAAAAAATACTACATAAAATGCTTTTCATTCTCACCTGTATCTTTGAGAGAACATGAAGGAGACCAAAAAGAAAAATGTGTCTGCATTGACTAAGATAGTGTTTATGTTTATAGACATATTGCAAGACTAAGAAGAATAAATGAAGTGTAAAATTATCCTTATTGCTTGAAATTTTGTCACATTTAAGAAAAAAAAAATCCACAGTGATTTTATTACCAACTAACTTATGTTATAGTGAGATAAATGAATTTCAGAAAATTGAGAAACATTTGAGCAACTGTCTGGCTGTTTCTAACTCAAGCACCATCTTTGACAAAGTTCTTCAACAAACAGTCACAACTGGGTTTCAGCTATTTTTTCTAATATCAGTTCTTCCAGGTCAGCGCCTATTTGGCACTTAAGTGTCAGAGGTTAATTCAATATGGAAGAAATATGTGTTTTACATGATATGTGGATTTTCCATAAGTCATAATATCACTCTACATCATTAAGATGCTCAGAGGTTTATCTTATTACCTTTCCCTTAGTTTAGAAGATAGAAACTGCCAAAAAAAAATCTTCAGAGATAAAGTAGTTCCATGTTGTCCCATACACTCTTGGAGGCCTAGGAGACTAAAAGATTTAAAGTATACATACACAGCTGTCAGAAGGACCAAGAGCTATGTTTTTTTTCTCCAGAAAGTCACACAAGGAGAGAAGGAGTAGGGGACTTACTGTAGGTGTGAATTCCCTCAACAAAGTGATGTCTCCCAGAGAGTCATAGCTGATTACTGTCATCCTCCATTTGATCTCCAGAGCAAAAGGGAAATGTAGACATAAAATGCTGCAAGAATGAAATACACAGGTGCTGGACCCTGCTGGTCAACTTGCCTTCACAGCTGTTACCCTATGATTGTATCTCTGGCATGGCTGGGGGTCACACGGCATGTGATGCATCTGATATGAGACTGTATCATCTCTGGCATGGTCAGGGAATCACAATACTAGTATTTGTAGATGACTGGCAAGATGAGTTCATGAAGCAGAGTCATCTAATGATGAAGAGACTGTTTATTTGGTTACTGGTTGAGCCTTGCGTATTTTTTCTTCTACATACAGTGAAATATTAATCTATAAATATGCATGTACACATATGTATATGTCTTTACTGCCTTAAAGATATATATGGGTCAAAATACTATAGAAAATGTATCCAAATAATTACTTTTTTTAACCTGAAGGTTAAAAGAGGATTTATTCTTTTGAGCAGGAATGATTTTAACACAATGCAAAAATCATTAAACTATTTTGAGAAAGACTTCCTAAAACTATTTTATAAGCTTTAAAAATTCTTCTATAAGATTCTTCTAAATCCTGTTTTCTGTTACCAGTGAAGAGAATAAGTATTTAAATTTGTCCTCATTTAAAATATTTTAAATTTATAAACTTCCAGTAAACATAAATATTGGAGAAAGATTATTGTGCTAATATCATGTATTAAAATATAAAATCTAATGGTGCAGTTGGAGTAACTAACTTGTGTCTACATAGTTAATGTGTCTTTTACAATGCTTTTTAAGATGCATACAGTTGTATCTTAATTTGTTGTCCATGTAAAGAGTCTTATGTTTAAGGATGATTTATCCACATAAATAAAGAGCTGAAGTTTCAGCAAATTTTGTGAAGATCCTTGTAAAGATCAAGCTGACAGTCACTATGTAAATTTAAATCACTATATTAGATCAACAAACCTAAGAATCTGGTAATTTCAAAACTAAAGTGTCTGACCCTAATGTATAGCAAGCTATTTCTACAAGACTCCTCTGTACTCTCAAATTTCACTATGTACAGCAATGATATTGAATATCCTTAAGAACTCAGTTCAAACCCCACATTAATATTGCAATCCACAGACACCACTCTTGCACCATGCTTGAACGTTTGTTTTAATGACTGTGGGATGTACCTGAATGAACATGGACATGTGAGCAATCCAGACAGTTATCCGGACAGCTTCTTGACAATTGTGAAGTAGCGAACCAAAGGCTTTGCGGCCTTGCCTGGAGGTTACTAAAGGACACGTATGTGCAGAAGGTCTGAGAAAGTTGGCACAGAAAGTTGCTGAGGAAGATGTACAAGAAGGAACTGATAACTGTAACCTTGAAACATAACTGCAAGCTTGAAACAAGCTTGGAGCATATGTTGTAATGGTTAACCAATCATTAAATTGTTGCTAACATGTAGCTAAGGGATATTAACCAATCAGATATTACCGAATATTCGAGAGTCTTGAAAATTGTCTACATAAGGTGTACTTATGCTACAATAAATTGCCAACACTCCAATTACATTAATTGTTGTGTGTTGTCCGAGCTCCCGCCACAAATGATGATACAACTAACTAGTCAAGTCCCCTTACCCTACTTGGTAGTTGGTACAAAGTAGATCTGACAGCGTTGAAAAACCCAGGTATTTTCAAGGGTAGTAGTAGTTAAAAATTCAGATGTGTTGTAAATTATAATTCTATTTGAAAAATATGAACAAATCTTGGGGAAAAAAAATAGAGGACTGGCTTTGTGGAAAATGGATGTTATATTTCATGCAGGTTTGACTTAGAAGTCTTAACTGGTTCACAATCTAGACTATTGTGTCTTGCAACATAAATACAAACTATGTATAATTTTAAAGGATCTCCTTAGTGAAAGCGTTAAGAGCTGAAGTTCTCACACAATGACCAGGATTAACAAAAATATTATTATCTAATGTGAGTCAATAGTTAAAATTGACTGAAATTCCACGGATCACAGGGGGAAGAAAAACCACTGTAGATGCACAGAACAAGAGATTGCAATGTATTGACACAAACATGGGGACACCTTGCTCAGTCCTTAGTGATTTGCATGTTTGATGAAGACAACTGGTGAGTAATATCTGAGACAGTACTGTTAGATTTTATTTCTCTGTCCTAGTGCTTCACTGCATTACTCTAGTTCTTGAGAGACACTTCCTGTATTAGAAGTGTTGCCTTAGTAATACTAAGATATTGCAATGGAAGGGCATATCATGGGGCAGAATATAGGCCCATGAAGAGCTCTAAATAAAACACATAAAGGGAGAAGATCCTGATCTCTGCTGGGAATATCCCTGGGACAGCATGAGAAAAATCCAGGTTTGAGGAGGTTTCCATCCACAACATTAGCAAGAATTACTAGTGGCTGGGAAGGTGTAAAAATGATTAAAACTCTTTGGAGCAGTGGGAAAGATGAAGCAGTCTGTGAAACAGTATGTGAAGACACTCACTCAGTCCAAAGCACTACCTATCTTATCTGTCTGCAATACAAATACAACAAAAAATGTCATGTCCATCCCCACTCCCCAAACCGCCATGCTTACATGGTGGAAAGCTAATGTTTGCTAACTCCTTAAAAAGCCCTTTAAAAAGATTTATTCTTTATTCCTCAGTGAGAAAGTGTTATTATAACACAAATAGAGAATATATGCATTATGTCTGATCTTTCCTCTTTTAAGATTCTCTGCAAGAAAATACACTGTATTTTTCTAGTCATTATTACAGCTATTATTGCATGAAATTAAGAAGATAATTGTAATATAGATTTAGAGCAGTCTATTGGGCTTCTCCAAAACTTGAAGTGTTTGTAGAAGTGTTGTGGTTTAAGTCCAGCTGGTAACTCAGAACCATGCAGCCAATCACTCACTCCCTTTCTCCTCTCCCCTCTCCTAGAGGGATGGGGAGGAGAACTGAAAGAGTGTAACTCCTATGGGGGAGATAAGAACAGTCTAGTGACTAAGGTATAACACAAACCACTGCTGCTACCACCAATCATAATGATAAGGGAAATAACAAGGGAAGAGAATACAAGCACTCACCACCCGCCAACAGATACCCAGCCTGACCTGCGTAGAAATCTAGCCCTTCCAGATAACTGCCCCCAGTTTATATAGTTGTTGTGGTTTAGGCCATAAATCAGCCACGCAGTTCGTTACATGGAGAATCAAAAGAATGCAACTCCCACAGGTTGAGATAAGAACAGTTTAGT
>JAOEHX010044055.1:17616-29083 GCA_025448015.1 Bolborhynchus lineola
CTAAATATATTCCATCTGTGGTTAAAAACTGTTTTAGTGTGTACATTATTTGCAGATTAATGCTACTGATGAAAGTTATGGGTGTAGCAATATTTTAAGTTTAAAGTGTTGCCATATGCTCAGTATGAAGTCGTGCAAGTTTTATCAAATGACAGCTTTATTAGCAGAGGGACTTGAAATGATTCTGCTCTCTTAGCACACACACTTGTCTGTCTAAACAGTTCCCTTTCTGGTTGCAGTAAAGGCATACATGTTAATTGCCAAGATGCATTTCCAAAGTAAAGAAACATGTGAAGGGGTGTGATTTTTTTTTTTTTCCTTTATGAAATAGATCTGCAAAACACATTATGATTCATGAGCTTAAGCTACCTAGTGAAAATGTTAGTAAGATGGGGAAAAATTACTTGGTAGGTTAGCAGAGGCTTAATTTCTGGAAATGTCTTAATGCTTTAGATTTTCATCTGCTGTCTACCTTTTGTTTGCACTTGATTTCATGGCATTTGGCCTTGCTGAATTTATTTGAATACTATGAAAAAAATACTTCAGGCAACAAGATGACACCCAGGTTGTCTGTCGAATGACTGAAAATGGAGTTTTCCTATTTGAGACTTTTCCATCTTTTTTAGGATTACGGTAATGTAAGGAACTTGGGGGGGAAAAAAAAACAACAAACACAATAGATTGCAGGTTGATATACTAATTCCTTGAAGTTTACCGCATATTTGCTGTTTCCAATGTCTGTAAAACCTTTCACTGTACTGATTAAGGTATAAAAGGACATATTTGTCATCTTTTAATGTGAATTGCAGTGTCAGTTATCCTAAAGAATAATCTTCTAGTATTTCGAGGGGGATACTGTAGAAACGAATTTATTGAGCAGATAAAGAACCCATGTTTTAGGAGTTTTTGTTGTCTTTCTGTGTAGTGTCAAGTGCTGAGGCTAGCTGCTTCTCTCTTTCTGTGTGTCTCAACCTGATTTTCCTTCTTTCTTCCCTTCCTTCCCCTACTGTGCATGCTGGTTTTTTGCTCCAAAAAATTTTAAAATTTTTAAACCCCCCCCCCAAAAAAAAAAAAAAAAAAAAAAAAAAAAACAAACCCAAAAGCCAAAACAAAAACAAAAAACAAACAAAAAAAACCCAAACAAACAAAACCAACAAAAAAACCCACACCTCCTTAAGCCCAGAATTCTTTGAATCCTTTCTTGGAGGGAAATGTTGTGTAAGTAAGATCAGAAAATACATATCCTACATTAATAATGAGCTCATACAGAAGACTCCATATGTAGGGCAGTAGTGGTAACCACTCTAATTTGTTAAATAGAACAAGAGGCACATTTCCCTAAGAATTGCATTGTTTAGTGAAGGTGAGAGAACCCACAAAAGTCTGAACATGAAATGTGGCAAGTCTCATGGTAGTTCTGCAGTTTGAGGGTTGAGGGGAAAAATCAAGCTGATTATTTCTGGAATTGGAGTAAATTAGGTGGAAAAGGAGTAATAGATTGTCAAGTACACAGAGGGTGAAAAGATGAGAGCAAGCAGCTAATTAGCACATGGAAGATAATCTTGCTTAAAAAGAAAGGCGAAATTGAAGACAGCTTTTTGCTGACTTAGGTTGCCTTGACTGTATGCCTTCATGTGTATTTAAAGCTCTCCTTGCTTTGATAACAAACTCGTATGAGTCTCTCTGTTTTCCAAAGCTCAAAATTATAAAGAGACAGGAAACCAACTTGCTGGTGTAATTCAAGCATGGGGTTCCTTTTCTATGTTTTTTACGTATGAGAGTAGTCTGCAAAAAGCCTAATTTTGCAAATGAAGTGGTACAGCTATACTTGTGTATTGTTTACAGTTATTTATCTTCTGCAGTTCCAGATGCCAGTAAATGAACTACAGCATCATTGTGCAGTAAATTCCAAAAGATTTTTTATTTGTTTTTAAAGGCATGTATTGTCTTGACTATCCAGATTAAAAATATGTGTGTGTTTTCTTTCTTTGTTTTTTGTTTTTATGAGCTGTTCCAGTGCCTGAAATCAAAAAGCTCTTTCAGGGTGAAGTTCAAATAAAAAGTGGCTTTCTGGTGTGTTGTCCTGCATCCAGTGAGTTATGTGTCCCTGTTTCAAAATATAGAAGTTAGCTGGTGAAGTAAGATGACAGTACACTTCTGGTTTTGTGGGACAGTAATGGCATCTTACATCTCACTTACGTGAAATTTTTGTTAAGAAACCAACATCTCACTACTATCAGCCAGGTTTAATGAATTGTCTTCAGTGAGGCTTCAGTAAATGATGTAAGCGTTTTTTCGCATCCGTTCCTCAAAATGAATCAAAACATTTCGTTTGGAAAAATTACCTGAACATCAGCATTTCAGTGTGATTATAGCTTATGAACAACTCCAATTTGTGTGTTGAGGTAAGACTGCTGATAAAATAGGAAATGTAAGGTAATTTTTCTTAAGCTGCTAAATGGAAGGGTTTTTTTAGTTTTGTTTTTGGGTCAGTTAATGCACATGACATTGAACATATGAGATCCGTGCTTTCTCTGGAGCAGCAGGTGGAGGACAGACAAGGTAGTCCATGCTATTTTGAACTTTGCTAAGTGTCTCTGTGTCAAGGCCTAGGTATCTACTTCTAGGTATCCTAAATTTACTTGTCCTCACCTTGAGAGGAATCCCATTGGAAAAAAAAAATCTAACAATATATACGAAGAGGTCTTTCTTTTAGTGTGCTCTGTTGGAGAGTGCGCAGACCTGTTAAAATAGGAGGGCTGAAAAGTTCTAGAACATGTTTGAAATGTTGTAGTGAATGTTGAGACTGCATCAGGGTAGAGAGCATCATGTGTTGGCAGGTTAGATGTAGAAACACGATGCTCATCATAATGCTCATTACACCTACTCATGTGCTTTGTTATTTTAAAAGTTACACTCTTTTATGCCTTTTTATTGCACAGGTTATCTGGATTTCAGCTTCCATCATCTATTGTGAGCACAGGATCTATCCTCACCCTCTGTTTCACCACAGATTTTGCTGTCAGTGCTCAAGGCTTCAAAGCCATCTATGAAGGTAAGAACTCTTTTCCTATAAGGTGTTTGTCCTACTTGATGCATGTTTTTCTTGTTGAAATGTGATGTTTCAGCTTTAATTTTGTGGAGTTTGAATCATCAGTGAATATTACATAAACTTTTTTATAGTTTATTTAAATGGTACTGTGTCACAGCTGTAAGTAGTCTTGATTTTGAAATTTAAATTAAACTCATACTTTAATTTCTGCTGGATTTTTTAATTGAATCTGTCAGGCTTGGAAAGCAAGATTCGGAAATGCCTACATTTAAGTGGTTTTCTTATTTCCAAAATAATTTTTTTTGACAACTTCTTTGAGCAATGTTTAACTTAAGGGCTATAATGATAAAAATGAGAGGGAGATATAGATGCATACTGGTCTTGAAAATCAATCTCTGATCTCCTTGTGGAAAATGAAAAAACAGAAAAATGACAACAATAATACATGTAAATTTTAAGACAAAGCAAACAAACCTCCAACCCAAAATAGTTGAAAACTAGCTCTGTGGAAGATGGCTGCACAGTTCTAGGTGGGGAAAGAGAAGAAGGTCAAGCATTTCATGTCCTCTGGTGTCTACTAAGAATTAGGCTTGTAAAGCTGGACTGGTACCATTTCCTTAATACTTTGAGTTGTACAAAAGGCTTGATGAGATCTGCAACCTTTTGTTTGGGAAAATTACCAGACACAGTGGTATTAAGTCAGTCGCTTGGTGTTGCTGGATAATGAGGGTGTCCTGAGGGTACCTTCAGGAATACTTTTAAACTCTGTGTGTTTTTTAGTCACAGGAAATGCAGGGCTTTGAATAGCAGAAGTTTCAGAAAGCTCAGTTTCAGGTTAGTTTTGTGTGTATAATCCTTCAAAAGTGTTTATTCTGGAAAAGCTGCCTGAAGCCAGTGAAGTGATAAAATTTAAAGGAATAATTTTTAGCACAAGGTTGATGTAGAAACTTGGAATCTAGATGATAGTACGGTTTAGGAATAGCAGTTGCAAGTGTATAAATCCATTACATTGGTCACCACTTCTAGGAAAAAGTCAAAGCAACTTAGAGACCACAGGTATCTTCAAATGCTCGGGTAAGCTTTTATCATATTTCTCCTGGAAATGTTCATAGTCCCTTGAAACTTTGCTGCCCTTTCTTGATTGTACCTGAGTCTACTCCATATTGATGGTTAGCTTTGTTTCATAGAATCATAGAATAGTTAGGGTTGGAAAGTACCTTAAGATCATCTAGTTCCAACCCCCCCTGCCGTGGACAGGGACACCTCACACTAAACCATGTGACCCAAGGCTCTGTCCAACCTGGCCTTGAACACTGCCATTTGATTAATGTTTTGAAACAACAGAATTTTTAAGTATCTTTTGAATTCAGTGTTCTCACTGAGTGGGTGATGCAGGTGAGAGAGATAGAGGCATAGGAAGTGTCATGATTAACTCAAATTCCTTTGGAACTTTCTCAAAAGGACAGCTCTGCAGTATGTCTTTCCTTGGTAGCTATTCCTGCCTTGGTTTTGGCAGACAGTGCTTATTACCTGGTAAGTCAGCTAATCAGTCTTTTTTTTAACTGATATGCGAGGAAAGGCTAGAGAAGTTTCATTTTAATAGTCTTCATAAACTTGAAAAGGAACATCAGAAGTCATGAATACACCAGGACCTGTTTTTGTCACCTCAGTAGGAAGTTGCTTTCTACGTACCTGCATCATTCTCTTCTAGCAGATGTATGCGATAGCATATTTCATCCTTTTATGCAGTCTGACCAGTTTGTTTTTCATATTGAAAAAGACAGTGAAGAATGCTAAAGGACAGTCTCTTGACTGTCAGTGTAAGAACACATGCAAAGAGCCACAGGCTGTAATATAATGACACTTCCTGCTGGCCTACTTTCTTATAAAAGCCCCAGCAGGAAGAGATGTAATTAACTGTGACAGATAGGACCACTCTCTGGTTAAACAACACTGCCCCCTTTCAGATTTAGTGTTGTAAACCTGGTGTGGCCCATGAGCTTTAAATTGACTTCAAAATATGACATCTCACTGTGGAGGAAATGGCGAATGTCACGTGGGTGACAACGTCTCAGTGTACCAATAGGCAGCGGGGATTTGTGGATTGGGATTTGTAGCAGTGAGTGGTTAGGTGTTCTTTATGAAGGCTTGGGGTGATTTTGCCAGTTAAGTTACTGAAGCCTCATAGTTTTAAGAACTCTGGCAGCTGTTTCCTAAACTGCTTGTTATGAATAGTGACCCCTTCTGGCTCCTATGCCATATATAATTTTGTGTGAAGGCATCTGATAACTTCCTCTGGGATAGGGGAATACAGGCCAGTTACTGGAAGCCTTTGTAACAGCTCTGCCAACTACCCATCCCTAAGCTAGTTTACTTTTACTGAAAGTACCTGTTTATCCCTGGGTTTAGCCAGCTCTTAAATTCTTAAGTGCATTGCTGTTCAGTTGGAAGTATGGGGAGCATTGAAGTGCTACTGACTGCTGCCATTGAAGAATTTGGGACATTATGGGGTTGTAATCCAGAGCTTGACAAACACTGTTTTAACCATCTTAAATGGGAGGACTTTCCTCCCTGTGAGGCACTGGCACAGGCTGCCTAGAGAAGCTGTGGCTGCCCCATCCCTGGTAGTGTTCAAAACCAGGTTGGATGGGGCTTGGAGCAACCTGGTCTAGTGGAAGGTGTCCCTGCCCATGGCAGGGGGGTTGGAATGAGATGGTCTTTAAGGTCTCTTCCAACTCGTACTTCTGTGTGTGTGCGAAAGAGAAGATTTAACTGCATATTAGCTAGCAAGGACTGTATGTTTAAAAAATCTGTGATTTCTGCTGGTTTTGTTTTGTGGTGTTTTTATGATACCTGGGGGCATGATCTTTAATAGACTTTTTGGTATATAAATAAAGAAGTCTGCAACATTCAAATATTGAGAAATTCTAATAGACAAAGCAGTGTGTGTGTGGGGGGGAGCATTGCAGCACTATGCAAGGGAATAATTCTGGAATTACACCACTCAGTTTACAGTAGCAGATGAAATAGGTCTGAAAAAGTCAAATATTAGGACTAATGAAGGAACTAATTTACATATACTTTCTGGGAGGCTGCAAAACTAGTGCATTTTTCAGCTCTTGTGACAGGCCACTCTTTCTTCTGAATAGAAAAAATTTCATCTAATGAGGATTGTTACTTTCATGTAATCGAAAAAATGATTGAGTATCTTCAAAGTTAGCTCTGCTATTGAAAGTCAGTATTTTGAATGTGATCATGTGGGGAAAAAGCCAGTGTTTTGACAATCCTTATCTCTCAAAAGACTTAATAGTGGACTAGATTCTGTGCCGAGCTTCTACTTTGCAGAGAAGAGCAGCTGCTGCTTGGAGGTTTTTGCTGTCTGCAAGGTAATCTTTAAGTTAAAGCCACCTGGTAAATGAGGGTAGGGTGGTGGACCAGGAAATAAGGCATATGAACCACTTCAAGACCTGAGGAACAGCTTATGAAGTTCAACCCACTGAGATTTTGATCTGTGGATTTTATTGAGTGTATTCTTGATTTATGATCTCACTTCCTGTGCAGCAATGATATAATCAGATTGTTTGTGTTTTTACAATATATAGAGCCATGAAGCTAGTAAAACCACATAAGGATGCTCTAAGCCCTTGAAGATTACTTGTGCTTGTCTGGCTTAGGCTGCTGTCACCCATATACCACGTGAATATTAAAAGTTGACAAAATCTGATTTTGTGGCAGTAGACCAGTGAGAATCATTTAGGTTGGGCAGTTGCCGGATTCCTAGGCTGAAATGTAGGTTTATTATATCAGTGCTTCACCAGATTTATATATCCATTTCTGAGAATACCTAGTGTTTTTAATTGATAATTCTTACAGCTTCCTCAGTGATCACTTCAGCACTCTAAACTTTTGGTACAGATGGAAGCTTGAATTAATTTAACTTCCAGAATATAAGAATATGTATGCAGTTTTCGTATGTGTCACTATAGCAGGGGAAAGTACTGTAAATTTCAGATGCTGCAAGTTCAGTTTATAGAATTTGTCGAATTAGTTAATCGGTTATTTATTTACCATCATTGTTGGGTAATTAAAGCTGAATTTTCTGCACCGGGATTGGGGAGTTTCTGTAATTTGTGGTGGCTGTTGGTTTTTTGGTTTTTAATTGATTTTGCTTTGCATCATGAAAGACATATTTAGACTTCGCAGGTTGTGCATGGGGAGAATAACAAAGTGCACGGGGAGACTAACAAAGTGCTTGTGCAGTTTTGTTTAATTCCCTGTTAAAATCAATTTAATTCCTATTTTCTAGAATGAGGTTAACAAACCTTTTTTAAAAAAGGTACTCTGAAGGCTTCAAATACAAGTGAAAATTCAGCATTGCTTTATTAATACAGTAATTTTCTCTGGGAAGTCAGAAGTATTCCTCCCATATAGAACACTTGCGTAAAAACAGTCTTTAAATGACAGCAATATCTGCCAGGTTACATACACACATGCTTAATTTAAGTAATGCATGGTGAATTGTTATATGACTTCTCTTCTAACAAAGTAGTGTGTCCTGATATTCAGGGAACTCGTTTGTCAAGTGCAGAAAATTCAATGAAAGTAGAAAAGCTTAATTCACAGTACATTGTTAGTCATCAATGTAAAATGAAATGTCACAGGTTTTAGCTTATATTTTGCTACACCAGTGTCTGCCACTAAACAACAAACTACCCATAACTGTTAACAATCCTTGGTTCACAGTAAGCTATTTTGATTTTCTTAGTGTGGTGTTTTTTGTTGTTTCCAACCACTTTTTGTAATGAAGAATTGGTGGATGGTGTTTAAATAACAAGCCAGATGTACTGGACTTGATATGTGCTAGTATGTTTCCTTGACCTCTGTTCTACAGCAGCAGGTTTCCCTTGCCAAAGGAAGAGCTCTTGCATGTCTCTGTATCCTACCTGCCCTTAGGGTATACTTCCTTTTTTCATTTGTTCTTAGGGTTCTTAAAGCTTTCTGCTCACACCCAGCATTAACATTTATACTGGCAGTCGTCACATACTGCCTTATGCATCCCTGAAGATTATTTTTAAATCCCTTTCAGCATCAGCAGCAGAAAGCAGTGATACATTTCCACTGTGTGTCTTTGAAGCCATTTTCTTTCTCCTTTTTTTTTTCCCCATTGCTGCTCCTGACACTCTCCCTGAGTGTTTGTTGTTTAGTGTGGTTTTCTTTTTTTCTTTCAATTTTATGGTTCAGTCTTTGAACTATTTAAACAAAAAACAAAACTGAAAGGCTTTCCCCAACAGGTTGGTAATATTAATATCTTGTATTGATTCAGTGAGTTTACTGAGATAACTTTCCCAAGACTGTGATTTTGCCTGTCAATGTGAACTCAGTCAAGGTAAGACCTCTGGGCTCAAGCTTGTGTTCCTTGGTTTTTGTTTGTTTCCCTCAAGTACCAAAGTACCTTTCCTGCACAGTTTTGACAGTGAAAATCTGCTTTTCACTGAGTCAGCGCCTGACAGTGCTTGTTACTTGTCAGTGAGTTTAACTGTATTAGTTAATGGCTGTGTAATTGTCCCAACAAACTGTGATGCAGTGATAAGAGTTGTTACTGTCTGGGAATGGGCATGTTCAAACAACTGAATAATCTGATAGTAGGAAGCCAAGTTGATGAGAAGATAACTTTTGTGTGACTCCTGTGCCTAAAAAAGGATCCCCATATCTCACACATATTCAGTGTGAGAAAAGTAGTTTCCTCAATCTTCAGCCATTACCAGTCAATCTGTATGGCTTAGTCATAGGTGTTGTTTTATGCATTTGATCATATGTTATTTGATTGTTCCAGTTATCTGAAATGTTCAATATGACTTGTGAACCTCAGTGAAAGAGGTCTGAAGGATTATAACAAATATTTATGATGACATTGAGAGCTCTGTAGTTCTCTTCTGTTGCGTAGTTTTTGGTCAGGATTTCATTTGTTGAACCCAAATCTGTAAGTGTTCCCTCCTCTACTATGATGTTCAGAAAAAGCAGGGTAAATTTTAATCTGAGTTTAATGTTTTTAAATGTTCAAGACACAGAGTACCTTTTTAGCATTTCTTCATCAAGAAAACAAAATTAACATTATTATAATAAATACTGGTATTCTTGTAGTCTTGGCAGCTGTACATCTTAACTAGCAACCTTACCATTGGCTCTTAGTGTAATTGGTCATAAGCTCTGTTAATAGAGTAGGGTTTTTTTTTCTGGTTTTCTGGTGTTTGTGTGTGTTGTTAAATGCTTGTTCCTTACTGTTTTGGTAGTTTACTCTTTTCAAATTAATTTAAGTATAGATTTCCTGTGTTGACTTCAAGTCCTTAAAAAGAAAAAAGAAATTTTTTTCCTTGGCAGATTTTCTTGAAAGTAACACCTTTTTGGAATGATACAATCTGAATGGCTGTTAATGATGACATACAGGAAAGATATCATAATGCAGTTAAAAATAAAGCTATTTCATGTGTCAAAACCTGACATAATGTGTAGCAGCAAAATCTCAGGGCAGAAGAGGTCTGGCAGTGCTGTGGGAGTGTTCTGTGGGATCACTGGTATTCTGGATCAGCTATCAGAGACTTAGATGTCAGAAGAGTTCACTTCATCAATAATGGCTAAAGGAAAATACTTTTAAGGCTACATGCATTCAGAGAACTTAAGAGAAATAAAATAGAGGTTATTTTCCTGAGGAGAGAGAGGTGAAATAGTCTGCCATGCTCTGAAGTGTGTGAATAGAACTAAATCTTGCTCTGAATGTCTCAGTTTATGGGAGATTGAATTTGGTTGGTAGAGACAAGTGATGAATGCACTGTTACATGCATTCTCTTTTCAGTCTTTGGTGCATGAGGAGATTGTGCATAGAAGAAATAACTGTACTTAAAATAAGTATACCCTACAGCTTTTGTAGTTATGCAAACTTACCGTGAATAGCTTTATCAGTTAAAAAGTGAAATTCCTTCACCAATAAAACACTTCAGAGTTGCGTTTATGCCATATTCAAAGAACCAGGAGCTATGAATCTTGGATGTTATTTCCTAAACTGCCCACAGGCAGGAACTTCCCAATTGGAAGTTCTAGGAAATTGTTTCCTAGAAAAGAAAGCACTGCAATAAGGATAGTTGTGATGGAATAAACTCTACTTGAATTGGCAAAAATAATATTAAAATTAATGGCTATAAAACTCATCAACCAGTGAATTTAATATCTAAAGGAAGAATTATTTTGCAATAGCCTTGTCCTTTATATTAGTCCAATTATAGGCTATGACAGCTGGTTTGTACTTTACAGCTCTCACCCTGAGTAGCTCAATCCCTAATGCAAAGACAACCTTTGTGTGGCTAGCAGCCCTTAGAAAAGGAATTATATGTCTTAAAATAGATTCTTGGACATGTCTTTTTGACTACCTCTGATTCTGGAAGGGATTATTTTGTGATTTATTGGTCCATTTAAGAACCGTATTCTTTGTCCTTGATGCATGAAGCAGTAGCAAGCATAGTGTCAGTGCTTCATATCTTGTAATCATTTTGTGGGCTTGTGTACTTCCTCCACAAAACTTGTGCTTCTGTTTGAGATCATTAACCCAACAGGACTTGGTGTAAGTGGGCTTCTTAGAGGAAAATGCTGAGTTGCTTATCTCTGCTACTATGAAGTGACAGTTCTGAACCAGAACAGCTCATTCTAGTGCAGAAAGAGTCATAGTGGGATTGTTTCTCTCTTTGTAGCTAAGTAACTTGGTATAGAGGTTTGTTTTCTCTGCTACAGAGGATTGAGATTCTGGAGAATCTAATCTACATCCTAACAGGTCATCATCCCAACTGTGCTGATATTAATAACCTACTTAATGCTTGTTGTTATCTGCCATCACTAGTATGTGTTTGTATGACTAATATTAACTTTTGAAAAATACATAAAAGAATTTTTTTTGCAGTGTCAAAATTTTAGTGCAGCCATTGCCTGATTTGAATCAGTGTTGTGATGTTGTCATGATTTAAGCCCAGTGGGCAATTAAGTACCACACAGCCACTTGTTCACTCCCGAGCAGTAGGATGGGGGGGAAATGAGAAGGGTAAAAGAGAGCAGACTTAGGGGTTGAGATAAAGGGAGTTCAACAGATAAAGCAAAAGCTGTGCATGCAAGCAAAGCAAAACAAAACTAGGAGTTAATTCACTGCTTCCCATTGTCAGACAGGTGTTCAGCCATCTTCAGGAAAGCAAGGCTCCATCACAGATAATGGACTATTTACATGGGAAGACCAGTCCCATTGCTCTGAATTAAGCAATGGCAGTTCTGGCCAAACTCCACCCATCCTAGCTTTATTGCATGGTGTCATGGGTTCAGCAGTAGCAGTCATTTTTTCTCCTTCTCGGTAGCTGGTGCAGCACTGTGTTTTTGACTTTC
>JAOEHX010044056.1:3762-15835 GCA_025448015.1 Bolborhynchus lineola
AATTTTCCATTTCAAGATCAATAGTTCAGATAAATAAAAAAAAAAAAAAATGTTTAAAATCTAAAATAAATTTCTAGAATGGGGGAAATGACAGACTTCTGGTTGTTTGGCCAGTGAATGAGTGAATATCCCTGTGAGAGGGTAGGTTGGTAAGAATAGTTCATGAATACGTAATAAAGAGATTTACCTATACACAAGAAAAGTTCTAAAATTTCTCAAGCACATGTAAATTCTATTTTATAGCTTTTTAGGACTACGCAACTTTATGCAACAATTTTTATTTTGAGAATATTTCCCTGTATGTTTGTTTCATTGCCTTGCTTTCTTTAAAATAAAAGATCCAATGATATGCATTTTTCAGCAGTCCCATTTTCTGAATCACTATAGATGCAACAATGATTGGTACAGCTTCAGAGAGCTAGTAGCTGAAGAAGCTTTCCCATATGCTGCAGCTTGAGGACACAGGGCACTGAGTGCTGAAAAAGAACGTAGGGCTGAGACTTCCTCTTACTGAGAATTCCTAGGTGTTGGAGGGAAGATGATAGTGGATGTGTTAATGACCTGAGTAGTTTCACCATATCTTTGTTAGTGAGTATAAAATTTATTTGTGTGGGTACATATATTTTGGTTATTAAGAATATGACTACAGCTGAAGCATTTTCTGAAATTGGGAAGACCGAACTTAAGGGAGAAGCATCTCAGTAAGTGATCTATATAATATTCATTCAGTACTGTGAGCCATGGATTTTGTTTTCCAGGTATATATTTTACTGGAGGGGGAAGGCAATGAGTTTTAAAAAAAACCCCAACAAAACAGAACAACATACAGTGTATCTCCCATAGGTAGAGTCTGCTAATATATAACCAGAGTATCTGGAGGGAATTGATATGCATATTTGCACATTTTACTCCTCGAGCCTGGCTACCTTTTAATCCTTTTTCTTTGCTAAAGCTATCATTCATAGTTAGCATCAAATGGTCACAATGATCTCCAGCAGAAAATAATGTGCAGTTTTAAGGAGGAAGCACATTCAATAAAATGGAAAATTCATCAACTATAGCAAAAACTAGCTTCCTTCAAGCTATAATCTTGGATGCTTGACATGCTCTGCCAGTTACAGCCAGGTTTTTATGCTTTGAATACTGTTTGCCAGTCAAGTCTTCCTGAAGAGGTGGCTTGCTGAACGTGATTACGTTGCATGCGTTGCAGCTGACCTATTTGCGCTGCGGGAATCTGAGGCATTTAATTTATGTGTCCTGGGGAAAGGCAAGCTGTTCCCTGGGGGAAGTGAAGTGGTGAAAGGCAATAAATAATGGAAAATAGATTTGGAAATGATGCTAAAAGTCTAGTTAATCCCCTGTCTCACAGTAAAGTGTACATCGTTCCTAATTCTCATTTGAGAAAGTTCAGATGTTACAAGAATTTTAATTTTGCACATTGTCCCTAAATTGTAATCTAAAAACCACAGGGATTTTCACTAGTAAGGCACACAGGTAATGGTCTATAGTCTACCAACATCTTGCATTATTTCCATTGTTTATGGAGGAACGTTTCTGCAAACAGAATATTGAACATACTATCCAAGGGAGCTGAGGCAAAGGGTTGGAGGTGAAGTGAACAGAAATGTAAAGATAATGTAAAATGTGTTAGGCTGGTCAATAGCAATGAAAAGTAACACACAGAAGAAGCTGCGGAGCTAGCATTTCAGTTGAAATCACAAGTAATTCTAGTAGCCTTTTTTCTCTCTCCTCTATCTGCTTCTGTCTATATAGGGTTGTAGATCACAGTGAAATCAAGGATAATGTTAGCTTTGCTTTCTGAAGGTGGGATATGCACTTGGTGCTGCTATTAAGTATTCTTTATATAACTGAAAAGAAATGTGAGAAAGAGATTTCTAGATATTGCTGGTGACCCCTATGTCTTAGTACTTTGTTTAGTGAGGGAACATTCTGTAAGGACTTAGCTATGTTAAGATTTAACTGATTGCTTTTCCTCACCTGCCTTGGGAAACAGTATATAGGCTGGGTCTCCCCACTCATGTGGGAGACAACAGGGGAGCAGAGAGGGAGATGCTATCCAAATGTTCTCTCACTATGCTCATAGTTCATAAAGCTGTTTGACCTGTCCTGAATCATACTCATGTTATCACGCACTTGGAGTTCTCAAGTTCTCCAACACCTGGTCACACACTCCCAGTTGTCTGGATCCTGAAGCAGAACTTCAATTACTCTGTGGGGGTCCAGGAAACGTTACATCATGTCTATGCTTTAGATTCAGAAAAGAGCTGACAAATTTAATCTTTATAGACGTATGGTGAATAAATACAATTATTTGTACACGAGTGCCTCTCATCAGAAAGTTTCAAATAGATCAGATATCTAGCCTAAAAAAAACCCCCTACATTCATGATATAAATAATTTCTAATGATCCCAGTACCATATTGTTAATTGCCATTTAATATTCTGTATTTACCATTTGCTTCTTTAGAGCTGCATATCATAGAATCTTTGATGGGTTGGGTCGGGAAGGACCTTGAAGATCATTTAGTTCCAACCAGCCTGCCACAGCAGGGACACCCTTCTCTGGACGAGGTTGCTCAAAGCCCTGTCGAACCTAGCCTTGGACACTGACAAGGATGGGGCATCCACAACTTCTCTGGGCAATCTGTGCCAGTAAATTACCATAAAATCATAGAATTGTTGAATAGTTAGGGTTGGAAAGGACATTAAGATCATCTAGTAACAAAAAAAGGACATGAAACTTTTGGAACAAGTCCAAAGGAGGGCCATGAGGATCATCAGGGGACTGGAGCACCTTCCATATGAAGGCAGGTTGAGAAAGTTGGGGCTGTTGAGCCTGGAGAAGAGAAGGCTGCATGGAGACCTCATAGCAGCCTTCCAGTATCTGAAGGGGGCCTATAGGGATGTTGGGGAGGGACTCTTCATTAGGCACTGTAGTGATAGAACAAGGGGTAGTGGATTAAAACATAAACAGGGGAAGTTTAGATTGGATATGAGGAAGAAATTCTTTACTGTAAGAGTGGTGAGGCACTGGAATGTGCTGCCCAGGGAAGTTGTGAGTGTGCCATCGCTGGTGGTGTTCAAGATCAGGTTGGGCACAGCCTTGAGTGGCATGGTTTAGTGGGAGGTGTCCCACCAGAAGCTCATACAATACTCCCAAGTGAGGTCTCACAAGAGCAGAGAAGAGGGGCAGGATCACCTCCCTCGACCTGCTGGCCACACTCCTTTTGATGCAGCCCAGGATGCGGTTGACTTTCTGGGCTGCAAGTGCACACTGCAGGCTCATGTTCATTTTCTCATTGCCCAACACTCCCAAGTCCTTCTCCACAGGGTTGCTCTGAATCATTTCTCTGCCCAGCCTGTAGCTGTGCCTGGGATTGCTCTGACCCAGGTGTAGGACATTGCCATCCTCATAGTGAACAATTTTTTCCTGATGTCTGTCTGAATCTCTCCTATTTCAGTTTGAAACCATTCCCTCTTGTCCTGTCACTACATGCCCTTGTACAAAGCTCTTCTCCAGATTTCTTGCAGGCTCCCTTTAGGTTATTTATTCTCATACCTCTTATGAATGCAGCAAATAGAAAGCATTTATCCAAAATAAAATTATCCTTTGAGAATAACCTGAAATATTCCAGATTAAAAATATTCCAGATTAAAAAAGCCCTATAGTAAGAACCAGTGTCTTCACCAGAAGGAGAAAATATGTCTATCCTGAAATTAGACAATGTGACAAAATGCAATGAGATGCATGTAATTTCCCTTACAAAATTAGTCTTGTATGTTAGTTCACTCATCACTGGTACAGTCACTATTAAAATTTCTGCAGCTATTCATAAATGGTACTTACTAAGAAGTCTGCTAAGTACTGGGTTTATGCGTTTATGCATACCTCCTTCTATTTCTAGACATGAAGAACTGAGATCAAGTCACCCAACATTCTTGCATACAACATGAGCAAAATTGTATATAGATTAATTTTTGGCTGATCTTGCATATTTTGTGAACTTCCCAAGATGATTCCAATCCTATTAAAAAAGACAAATAATCTGATTTTCTGCAACCATTTTTTCCTTTTAAATGCAATAAAAATAATGCTCTGAATACCTCTGTTAAATCCTATGTAGTACTTCTGTTTTGGTCTCTGTTACAATAAACATAAAATCCAGACATCAAAATATTGTAAATGAGGAAAAGAATGCTTTGCTGCTAATAGCAGGTAAGACACACTGATGGGCTATTCAGCAGACTGCTTTGTTGGCTCTCACTTTCTTCTTCTTTTATACTGCAAACAGTCTTTGATAGTTCTATTCTGCTGGATCCTTCCCTTATTTGGCTGTATAGTAAAGTAGACATATGCTCTCTCATATTCTTCATAGTAATGCTGTTTCATAAATACATCAAACTTGTAAATTGAAGGATAGCAGATATAGGTTGGAATTTCTTCATCCGGAAGAGAAAATTTAAAGAAGGACTCACACATTTGTGCCAAAGTAGAGGAAAATAAAGTGCTGCAAAGGTTATCCTAAGTGTAATATCCTATCTAGCTCATTTAAAGCTAGTTAATGCATTGCCACTTTATTTTTGCAGTTTACATGTATACATGGCTGCCTAATCCAGTATCCTGGGTTCAGCAGTAGCAGCCATTTTTTCTCCTTCTTAGTAGCTGATGCAGTGCTGTGTTTTTGACTTTCAGCCTGAGAACAGCTCTGACAACACCAATGTTTTTGGTTGCTGCTCAGTGATGTTTACTCTGACCAAGGATTTTCTGAGTCTCATGCTCTGCCAGGGAGGAGGAGAAGCAGGGAGGAAGCAGGGACAGTATACCTGACCCAAACTGGCCAAAGAAGTATTCCATACCACAGCACATCATGCTCACTCTATAAACTGGGGGCAGTTACCTGGAAGGGCTAGATCACTGCTCAGGTGGGGCTAGGTATTGGTCAGTGGGTGATGAGTGATTGTATTCTCTTTCCTGATTATTTCTCTAACAAAGAAGGCTAAGAAGAGTTAAGAAGGAAGATCTGGGGTGCTACAGGCTGATCACCTTCATCTTGATCCCTGGGAATACAATAGAGCAAAGAATTCTGCAAACCATTCTGAAGAGGGTGGGAAGATGATTCAGAGTAGTCAGCATGGATTTATAAAGGAGAAATTAAGCTTGACCAACCTGATAGGATATGGGGTAATGGGTTCAAACTTAAACAGGGGAAGTTTAGGTTAGATATAAGGAAGAAGTTCTTTACTGTGGGGGTGGCGAAGCACTGGAATAGGTGGCCCAAGGGGTTGTGAATGATCCACCACTGGCACTGTTCTGGGCCAGATTGGATGGAGTCTTGGGTGACATGGTTTAGTGTGAGGTATCCCTGGCCATGGCAGGGGCGTTGGAACCTGATGATCTTAAGGTCCTTTTCAACCCTAACTATTCCATGATTCTATTATTACTATTGGTGGCTGCAGTAGTGGTTTGTGTTATACCTTATTTACTGGACTGTTCTTATCTCAACCCGTGGGAGTTACATTCTTTTGATTTTCCTCCCCATCCCTCTGGGAGCAGAGGGAAGGAAAGGGGGAGGGGTGGAGGGAGTGAGAGTGTGGCTGCGTGGCCCTGGGTTACAGCTGGGCTTAAACCACGACATCCAGGGATAATGTAAAATTTATTTTCAAACAAGCCTAGCCAGGCAGCACCTAATTTATACATGTCTTAATTTTTGCCTGAGTTCCACAATCTCTGAAAGGCTGTCTTTACACCTACTGAGAAGTACTTTGAATTTGACAGAATCTTGGCACCTATTTCCCAAATACATCTGAGAACAATCTAGAGAAATGGTGCATTCCTCTGCCTAATCATTCTGAACAGCTTGACCTAGTAGGCATGTTCAGAGAAGGATTAGTGATTCAGAGTCTGCACAAACACCGTAGCAGCCAATATTACCTGCAAAACAAATGACTAAGTGAAAATAGGTGTGTCACATCTTGAGTAAGAAAAATTCAAACATCTGGATATTCTCAAAGACTAAAATTGTATAATTTGAATGATTAATTTCTCTGGTCATTCAGCCAGCCACTGAGTAATTTTCTTGGATGTCAGGAATTGTTTAAATAAAAGGTGTAAAAGAAGGAGGAAAAATAAATAAGAGAAGAAAGTAAAGCACTACTCCAACTATAGTTTCTTAATAAATATTAAAAGGTAGTGATACTGATCTTCTAAATATTTTTATTTACTTAATGTAATAAAGGAGAGAAATGCATCTTCATTTTTTAAGTTCCTTTAGAATTGTTCACTGCACCTACTTCAGATCTCCTGTCTTTGTGATATATGTAGACTGCAAGAGACCCTTAGTCCCCTGAGGGTTTTATTTTACACTGCAAAAATCCATCATTAGATATGCGATATGATTGCACATGGCCAAATACTATCTCTCAGCTTTTAATTCCTTAATCTCTTGGCTTTTCACTTTAGGATTTGATTATTGAGAACATTACAGCTATTTAATAAGTCTCAGACTTCTTTTGTCTGATTATTAGGTTTGCATAGCAAGATGATGGTGGTGGGGATACTACAAGGGTGGCTTCTGTGAGAAGCTGCTAGGAGCTTCCCTTATGTAAATGACAGCCAGCTTCGAGAGGGACCTGCCATAGGTGAAGATCAATCCCACCAGTGATGGCAGTAGCATCTCTGGAATAATATATCTAAGAAGGGGAAAAAGTTGATGCATGAAGCAATTGAAGCCAAGAAAGAGTGAGAATGTATGAGAGAAACAGACCTAAAGGCACCAAGGTCAGTGAAGGAGGAGGGTAGGAGGTGCTCCATGTGCCAGAGCAGAGATTCCCCTGCTACCCATGGTGCAGACCTTGGTGAGGCTGTTCCCCTGCAGCCCATGGAGGTCCACAAAGGAATAGATCTCTGCCTGCAGCCCATGGAGGATCCCACATCAGAGCAGGTGGATGCTCAAAGGAGGTTGTGACCCTTTAGGAATCTTGTGTTGGAGCAGGCTCCTGGCAGGATTTGTGACTCTGCAGGGGACCCAAGCTGGAGCTCTTGAAGGACTGCACCCCATCCTACACTGGAGAAGTTCATGGAGAACTATTCTATGATTTTGTGATTCTAACCACCTCCTATGTATAGGACCCTGCAGTGAAGCAGGGAAAGAATATGAGGAGCCCTCTTTGTGAGGAGGAAGAAGCAGCAGAAACAATAAGTGATCACCTGCCCTCAAAACCCATTTCATATCCCCAAAGCCACTACAGGGGAGGAGGTAGAGAAAGTCAGGAGTAAAGTTAAGCCCAGGAAGAAGGGAGGGGTGGGGAAAACGAAAGGTATTTTTAAGTTT
The DNA here is from genome assembly GCA_025448015.1 of Bolborhynchus lineola. Lineage (NCBI taxonomy): Eukaryota > Metazoa > Chordata > Aves > Psittaciformes > Psittacidae > Bolborhynchus > Bolborhynchus lineola. Next base: position 11,116 of record JAOEHX010044056.1, read on the forward strand.
TGGTTTTATTTCTCATTATCTTACTCTTATTTGATTGGTAATAAATTAAATTAATTTTTCCCCAACTCGATTCTGTTTTGCTCAAAATAGCAATAGGTGAACATTTTTTTTCCTGTCCGTATCTCAGCCCACAAGCCTTTCATTTTTCAGTCCCTTGTTCACCTACGAAGAGAGATAGAGTCTTTAGTGGGGATTTGGCATCCAGCCAAGGTCTAGCCACCCTGTCAGTGCAGAAAGATGTGTACATCTGTGCAGCTGAGTTGCTTCTGACCTCTAAAGATTCTTTCAGTTTCATTTTATCTTGAAATGCCATCATGGCATAGAATCTGCATGGAAAGTACTGGGCTATTGTAATCAGTGTTGCCAAAAAGGTTACAGTGAAACTTTTCAATATTTTAGAATGCATTTAAGGTCAGAGCAACAATATTGAGGGAAGAAACCATTCCCACTGCGTTTTGTGCAACTGGGGTAATTTCTCCCTTACATGATTTGAAATTTATTCCTATTATAAAAATTTCACATTAAAAAAACCCCACAAAGTACCAAACAACTCTAAGCTGTCTGAAGACTAGATATAAGCAATAATAAAATACTTTCTCCACCATTACCATTGTTTTTTTTCTGTGTAGACTGTAAAGACTGTCTGAGAAAATTACTATTTATGGGAATGCCATAGCACAAGGACTTGTTAAAATATGCTGCTCTGGCTTCATGACTGAAGTCCAGTCCAGAGATAATTGCTGCAGGACTATTTTACACACTCAGTTACTACCCCTGCTCCTGGTGGTGTGCTCACCCTTCCCTCCTCCTTTGGACCTGAAGGCTAGTAACTTTATTGTCATGTACATGGGAAGGGAGGGGAGAAGGTAACTTTGAGCATCTGCAGTCCTTCACCAAGGGAAGTATGCTGGTCATGTCAGTGGTTTGTTCTTTCTTAATCTATGATTCAAGTGGGGTAATTTTTCAGTTGTTTAGTATGCTTTTGCACCTTTGTTTTTTCTCATTGATCTGCAGCTCCTTGTTAATCCAAATTAACAATTTGTGATGTCTTTAATATAGAATAGATACCATGTCTTTGTTCACTTTTTAACTCCTAAAACCAATTTTGACCAGCTTCAGGCTTGCATCTCTTCAACTGACTGTGGGTGAATTGTTTACAGTTATGGTATCTGGTGCCAAGCCTGTGCCCCATCTCTTATCACCATTCTATGCCACTGCTTCTCTGCACTACAATCTGAGATACATCTTAAAGTCTGCAGTAAAATTATGTCTTAAAAAATTAACCTAAACCCATGAGCATTACTCCTTCATTAACCAGAAAGCAGACTTTAAAAATGCATGACTTTAACACTTCATGCTTTTTAAAAGTATAGTTTCAGCTGAGTGTCCACGATCATCACAGTAAAACAAACATTCATTTGTTCATTTGTTGAAGAGAATCAAGATTTTGAAATGTTCAGGGGGTAAAGTAATGACAATAAAGCACATAGCTCCATTATTAAAAATTTACAGTAATGCAACAGATTTTAACCCTCAGTTTAAAACCTGATAAATCTTAATTTAAAATAAATGTGGATTAATGCTCATTTTTAGTGGCTTTCAGAAGTAACTGTGAACCTTTAAGAAGAAGGACCCCTGAGGATTACCTTCTAAAGATTAAATTTTAATTATTTAGTCTACAGATTATGAATGTCAAGTAAAAACTTTCCTGGGTTCTCCCTTATTTTGTGTTGGCTCATTTGTGAGGTACGAAGGTTATATGTTGAAATATTTTATATATAAACCAGAGGACTTAAAACATGTAATATGACCTTATGTTGATACCATACATTTTTCAGAAAAATTATAATGTTGAAATTCTAGCAAAAAAATCCTTTCACTGTTACTACAGAGTACGACAAATGAATATTAGTTATGTATTATTTATTAGAATTTATTTGTTCTGTACCTTCCAACTGACAAGCTTGTCATAAAGGAATGGCATTTCTGTTTTCAGCTACCTTGAATTGTATTTCCCATATTTTGCAATCTTCAATGCCTTGTGGACTTCTTTATTCCAGTTCAAATCAATTCAGTCTGTGCATTATCCATTTTATTTCTACTTCCCTTTTCAACATGAAGTTTCTTTGCTTGTTCGTTTTCTGTCAGCATCTTAATTTCTTGTGTGTGTATTCAATTAAATTTGATATGCTTTTCGACTGCAGCATACTCAAAATCTCATGCATTTATTATTTATACTATCTCACCAATGCTTTTGAGATGCCTTTCTATTTTTTAAGAGTAAACAATGGTTAATGTAAGTTAAATTAGTTTGGAAGGATTAGTTAGAAGATGGAACTGAAAAGCTGACCTCATCGGAATAAGAAACTGCAAGAGAAGCAAATGCAGATTTTTAGGCAAGGATGGGAGTGCTAGCACCACTTAAAACAGTGTTTAGTCAGAATATTTGTGAAGGATATTTGGATGCCAGTAGCAGTTTTGTCTGCTGAGATTACATTGATTAGTCTTGTTCAGACCAATATATTCGTTAAAGTGTGGTCTTTGTGCCTGGTGACACCTACTGAATAGAAGGTCCAAGGTGCTCAGAACACACTGATTTGCTGCATATGTTCCACTATATGAGTATTTTGTTTGGAGAAAGTCTAATGTATCCTTCAAGCACCAGCTGCACTGGTCATGCCTACGCTACTATACTAAAGAGAGGCAGCTAATACTTCCTTGCCCCAGGGTCAACAGGCACCTCTGTGGGTTTGTTTTTTTTTTTTTTTCCCTCTTTTTTGGGGGGTTGCTCCTTTTATAAGAGGTTTGTTTCTGAAAGAGCTAGTGGGAGCAGTTAAAAAATGAGTGGTAGAGTGAGCTTACAGTTAAGAAGTATGGATCACCAGGGAATATTGCTTGAGCTCATTCTCTCACACTTTTTTATTTAGCAGCATAAACATATCATGTATTCTACATGGGCATGGGCCCTGGCATCAGTGTTTGAACCTTTCTAGTTATAGGAATATGAAAATCTTCTGTTGTGAACACCTGTTATATTGTTCATTGTGACTGTGGGTACTTGACCGTAGAGATTCTTTCTTCTTCCCTGTTAGTCTGAGGCTCTGCTCACCTCTGGTATAACACGGACCTTGCAGTGTTCTCATACAGTGATTAGTCATTAACTGGCCAGAGGAATATGAACAAAGCTTTTCTCTAAGTTCTACAGGATTGCTCTTCTTATCTAAAAAAAAAAAAAAATCATTATGATTAGTCATTTGTAATGGATAGTATCTTTATAATAATTTTAATGGAGATTTTGCTAGAAACATGTATGGGACAAGCTTTAAGGGGACTTGAGTTACATACATAACACATTATTTTTCTCTTGCATTGTATGGACAAAGCATTAGATTTAATTTACTTCTGGTGCAAATACAAAGGCTTATATTGGTTATCTTCATCAGTCGTTCATGACTTAAACACTAATTAAGATTATTAATTCTGAATTATTTGGTCATAACAGGAAAATACTAAGATATAAAATTAGTTACTATATTAATGAATATTTAAAAATTAGCATTTTAATTTCTTAGAGAAAACGAGGAACCAAAACATTAATCTGATTATACAAAATACTGTAGAAATGTTTGCTATTCCTCTAATTGTTAAGGTTTATATTTCTAATGAATATTTTTCCATTTACCCAAGTTTTTCTCTACACTTTTTACAAGCTGGGAGAGCAATAATTCATCAGGGAAGAAGGAAATAAACAGACTGCAAACTGAAGGCCTGTACCAGACCTGTACCCACACTTCAGACACTGTAGAGGAATCCTTTAATAAGTCAGCTTTGTTAGCTCTTGGTAGAGGGAAATCAGGTTTAATGGGCTGATGTGCAGGGAATGCACAAGTCTATGCAAATAAAACCTACGAGACAGCACTGCATGAAAACACAAAGTGTGCAGTGGATCCAGGGTAAGAACTATTCTCTCCCATCACCATTCCCTGCTTTATTACTATTTCCTGAAGCAAAGGGAGAATCAAGTACAAATTGATAGGAATCAAAATCTCATCTCTGCTCTTGCCTGATCCAAGGGCAAAGTTGCACCTTTACAATGGATGCATATTCTTACACTGCAAGTTCATGGATTTGTGGAATTTGTAAAAATAAAAAACTATAAACCAAGAAAACCTATGAAAACCCTGAAACACATAACATTATGCTCACAGACTCCATGCCAGGGCAGACAATCACAGTAAATTTATTTCATATAGTCTCTGTTTTTTTCTGCATAAGATTTTTAAGTGAGGACTTCAGTAAACTGAAAAAAAATTGGAAGACATTTAGAACAGGTATAAATCTTCCTTAATATCTGCTATAATGTACTATGTGCCTTACTAAATATATGTTATACTAAACTGAAGCAGTTTATGAAATCCTCAGATCCATAAATGTCAAAATAAAAATGGTTAAAAATGTAGCATTACTAGCAGATACAAAATTGAATAAAGAAAAACACCACACCACACGCATACACAAAAGAAGACAGAGATATTTTAACAGAGTATGAGAAAGTTTGAGGTCTTTATCAAATAGGGTGGATGAAATACTGGGAATTTTATTGTTGAGTACGGTGACGGAAACAGGAAAAAAAAAACCCTAATATTTCTAACTCATACTTTATTTTATTCTATAAACTATTAAAAAGGACCCTTTTTTTTTTTTTTTTTTGCAGAAAAGC
>JAOEHX010044056.1:16130-33959 GCA_025448015.1 Bolborhynchus lineola
TTATCTCAACCTGTGGGAGTTGCATTCTTTTGATTCTCCATGTAACGAACTGTGTGGCTGATTTACGGCCTAAACCAGGACACCTATGCATACATGTACTCCTCTTTAAGAGTTCATTAATAATGATCTAAAAGAAGCTGCTAGATAAGGAAGTGTAAATATTTCATGCATGAATTCTTCGAAGACAGGCTTCCTCACTATAACTTAACTTAGGTTAAGGTATCTAAGCAGAGGAATACTTGTATATTGAAACTGAAGTTAGCTAGAGAGGAGTTTAGATGCTTAAGTTTGGGCAAACCCAGTCATGGTCAGATTTGGGATTGTCTTGACAAATAGGAAGCTTCTCCTTTTACATTCAACAGGAAAAGATGTAGAAAATCTAAGTATTTTCAGGATTATCTAGCAGCTACCCAGGAAACTTTTGTTGTTTTTTTAGAATTGCAGTATTAATATACACACCTGTTCAGGCAGTGATTTTCTAATTTTTCTGTACTCAATTTCACTGTGCACATTATAAAACAGAAATATTGGCCAGCCATTTTCAACCCCCCTAAATTTATTATAAACCAATGTTACAAAAAACTTATAAAGATGCATCACTATGAATTAGATATACAATATCACGTCAGAAATAAAGAGGTGTTAAAAGAAAATTAAGACTGAAATCAAAATCAGTGCTACATAGGAATTATATGAACTGTTGATTGTTTGCTACTGCAGTGGAACTAGCAATATCACTTCAGGCTCAGCGTACACAAAGTTCAAAGGAGTGAAAAGGTAAAAACGTTTATGTAGATTTTAAACTATATAATTTGGATTAATTTTTTTTCAGTGCTTTTGTGGGGATTTTTTTTTTTAAGTTTTATTAGGAACTCAAAAACTGTGTTAAAAACTCTGGATTTAAGGAAGAAGTTCTTTACTCTGAGGGTGGTGAGGCACTGGAATGGGTTGCCCAAGGAAGCTGTGAATGCTCCATCCCTGGCAGTGTTCAAGGTCAGGTTTGAAAAAGCCTTGTGTGGCATGGTTTAGTGTGAGGTGTCCCTGCCCATGGCAGGGGGTTTGGAACTGAATGATCTTACGGGCCTTTCCAAACCTAACTATTCTATGATTCTAAGCATCAGAAAAAGCTATGAAGAAACTTCAGTTGAAGCAAATTTTTGTTTGTATCAACAAATAAGGAACAAATAATTTTTAAAGGAATGCATGGTATCTGAAGTTATGCAACCTGCTTTTATTTTATAAGATTACATAATCCAAGCTTTTGTAGAAGAGTGTTGCTACAAGAAAACCAGTATTCCAAATGAAGAGAGAAAAAATGGCTGGGGTGCATTAAAGATTTTAACAGTGATCTACATTAAGAAAGTATTTCATAGTGAATTTTAGGTCACAACAGATCAGCAGAAGTCATTACCTTGAAATTCAGTATAACACAACTTATTTTTTTAGCTTTTTTCATTCATAAAATTATATTAAAATAGTATTTCTTAATACAACTAATTATACTGATTGTTGGGAAGTTCTGAAAGTATCAAGACTATGTCAAGAATTTCTTTGCTTGGGAAGATTTTTTCCCACTCCAGATTTAATGCACATTCCTCTGATATTTTAGTGACAGAATGGGATCAAATATCTCAGTTATTAAAAGAAAAGAAAAAAAAATCCGTTTCCTTATATTAGTGTTTACAGAATCATAGAACAGTCCAGGAATATGCAAACGGCTACAAACATTCAGCACCAGTGTGGTTAGCTGGCAGGAAGGACAGTGGTATGTCCTACAGTACCTTCTTTATGGAAAGAAAAATTATTCCTATGTAAAGGAGTCCAACATCTTCCTTATTTATTTTTTTTACAGCAGCCACAAAAACATGAGCCTAATACTACACCTGGAGTTTACATTTTAGTTTCCAAAGCACATTTGTGAACTTCAGCTGCTCGGTTGCAGAGAAAAAAACCACCAAAAAGCCATAGAAATTAACTCTATTAATTATCTGACAGAGAAATTATAACTGTAATTGTAGTTCTATGTATTCTTAGTCTTTGAACATGCCTTAAAAACTATACCTGCTTTTTGGAAGATGTAGTAGAAATCCAATCTCCACTCAAGAAAAAATTCTTTGTTAAAAGAAGAAACATCTCAGCCAATTCGCAAGCATATTTCTTCCCTGAATGACCTTGAGCAGTAGGATCTTCCTGTTTATGTTTGCATGGTATGTAATGGGTTTATGACCAAAGGGGGATTTCCAAATATGGGAATAATATAAATGGCAGAACTAAGAAATACTGACACCTGTGACAAAGGAAACTTAACCAGCTGATTAATAATATCAATCCTGCGCTTTCAATTTCTCTTTTCAAGAAAATCCCAACCTATTTTACTCCCACTAAGCTACATAATGACATATATTTGCTCCTACATATGACATCCACATATTTTAGTCTGTTTTAATCATAAGAGGAAAACACATTAATTAAAGTAATCCCTTCAGATGTGTATTTGACATATCATCTAAATATTACTTATATTTTTAAATAAAATGCATGACAGTCAACTTGATATTCCTAAAAGTATGATGCAGCACGTCAAATCTTACTTGAAAAGCTCCTTTGTTTAGTAAATATTTGCTGCCATCTGCAGACAAAATGTGAGAAATGCTTTTCTAGAAATAAAATCTCAAGCATTTAATATTTTTCATTTTTTCCCCAAGAAAATTTGTTTGTTATGATTAAATCATTCTTAACCAAAAGATCCAGTGGCTATAACTAGAAAAAAAATAGTGGCTATCAGCTAGAATATACTCCTGGGAAACGAATTAATAAATTAATATGCATTTTGGCTTTCCATTATTTTTTAAAGTAAATATTGCATAGAGTCTTAAATTTATTAATTTGTTTTTATATTTTAAAATATTTTTTTTTATAAATTATTTTTAACACAATAAAATTTTATATAAAAAGGTGTCTGTGGCTGAAATTATCTCCCTCTGAACTGGAACTCCAAATTTGGTGGACTAACTTTTTGCACTCTAGCTAGCAAATTTTACTAATATAGCTTTCTCACAGTTTCCCCTGCAAAAGCCCAGTCTCAATTTCTTTGTATAGTTTTCATGGGCAAGGACTACTGATTTTTTTTTTTCTCTTCTATATCTCATAACTTTTGAGAGCTGATCCGAGCTAATCTATTCATATCCTACTTATAATTCATCAAAAAGTGTTTAACTGCTGTGCTCTTTATCCAAAACTCGTCTTAATTAATCTTCTTATTAATCAGAATGAAATGTTAAGCACATAGCTAAGCACTTTTTTGTTATAAAACGTACTCATTGCACATTAGAAGTTGTGGTTGTCACAGAAGGTCCCTACGTAGGCTGCAAGGGTTGAGTTCTTCAGATCACCTACCCCAGAGTTGAGCTGTGGTACCCCATGTCTGCATTGGTATGGCAAGAATGGGTTATGTGGGGAAAAGCAGGATGAAAGAGGTTGGGAGAAGACACCCAGACCTTCCCACTCTGCCTGGAAGCTGCATTTGAGCTCAAACACTCCTATCTGGCCTCTGCCTGAGCTACATTCCAAGCATGCTGGGCCTGGGCAGGTGCTGTGTTGATGCCAGACTTCAGTTCCCAGCTTGGCCTCAAGCTTGCCTAGTCTCTGTGGATTTGCCTGGACATCAGCCTGGACATCAGTGGGCTCCCATTTGACTTCAGTCATTATCCTCATCCCAGCCCTGCTCTCCTGCACAGGTGCCATGGGACAGCATCCTTTGCTGAGTCGCTGCCCTGCTCTCACTAACAACACCTCTCTCCCTGCCCTTGAGAGCTGCTCAATGTCTGTACAGGGGCATAGAGGAAGGATAAGAAATAACAGATACAAGTTTGAAAAACAGGAAGTTTGAATTAAACATTCGAACAACTATTTCCCTGTGAGGAAGGCCAAACAGACAAAGAGGTTGCCCAGAAAGGCTGTGAAGTCTTTATACCTGAACATCATCAGGGCTCAGCTTGAGATGGCCTAAAGCACCCTCCTTTGTTTGGCTCTGCTTTCAATGGGTGGCTGTTCCAGGTAGCTCTGAAGGTCTTTTCCAATCTATCCTGTGATTACTGAAAATCTATTGGTGACAAACTCCTGTTTCTCAAGTAACCAACTGGAAAGTCATTCTCTGCACACAAGCATTTCTTCCTTCAGGAGGTGACACCCAACTATAACAACAGTATCCTGCAACCCCTTGGTTCTAACTGTTCAACTGTGGATGAACAACTGAATTTCAAATTCCAAGACTTCAACCTTCAGATGCAGTGCAGTATATTTGTTCCTTTCAGTTAGTGTGAAGGGCTGAACTCTGGTTTACTTTTTGGTTAATTCTTTCCAGTTAAAGATGTACCATTGCATAGATTTCTCTATTGTATTTAATGCCTTAAGTCTTTATAGTACCATGGCATAGCATTTAAATGAAAAATATGACTTTATGTCAGAAAATCCAGACTCCCAAAATTCTATTCAAAATGCTGGGAGTGGGTAAGTTTAACAGCTTTCTTAGTATATACATATTTCTCAACTAAAGACCTCTGTACTATATTCACTCTTGTAGCAGTATATACAGTGAAATGAATCTTTGCAACCAATATATCTACACGAGCTTCTGATGTCTTTAGTCACTCAGCATTTTACTAATAAGGAAGTGAGGGTGACAAAAGTCACTAATAAAAGCCTTACAGAAAAAGCCAAATGGAATTTAATCGTATTTGTTGCCAAAATACGTACAGATTGAATTAACTGTGCCTAGTAGTTGTCTGCTCAAGATTAAGGTTGCATACAGAGATTCTCTATGCTTTTGCAACAATTTGACTTCTGTGTTTTTTTTAATAAACATTTTTACAATGGAATTTTAGAATATACTGACAAAATAGTCTAAGATCCTGTTGATTAGCTTTTTTCCTTTTTTTTTGTCAATATTAAAATCTCAGGAATAAGAAGGATATATATTATGGATATTTTTGATTTTTGGATTGTGTAGTAGTAAGAACAAAAGTTTAAAAAGAGCTCTTTATTCAAAACTCAATGTTCCTATATTAGCATGAGTTTGGGGCAATTATGTTTTCAGTTAAGCTGATGGAAAAAAGGAATAATTCCTCTGAAGTCAGTATACTTATTCTTCATAAATCTGGAAGGCAGTTCAGACTCTCAGGTCATGTTTTTAAGTGGATTGCATATCTGAATCATTAGAGTCCATTTACTTTGAAAAGCCATCTCTTCACAGATGTGGTTTAGAACTACAGTGGTCTGTGAGTTGAGAAAATACAAAGGAGACTAGCACTTCCTTATTTCACCATCCTCCTTCATGGAAAAAAAAAGGTAAAAAGGGTTTCCAAACTCCGGCTATTGCGTAAGATCTTTCTAATTGTTTTAAAATACTGCACTTCTGTTTGCCACAGCCTAATTATTCAGATGGCTGTTGATCTCTCAGAAGCATGAGATGCTCATCATTATGCCAAAATTTATTTTTAAAGCTGAAATTCTCTTCGGGGGTGCAGCTCACTTCTTTCAATTAGTTCAGCTGCACCATGTGCCTTGCTTTCTGTTTTCTGCATTACAATAGCTGCGACTTCCTTGAGTCTATGGGCACCTAGCCAGAAAGACAGAGTAACCCCAGCATCTCATTGTGCTTTCAATGCCACTTCCATGGACTACTGCTGTCAGCAATAAAAGTGCAATAAATTGAAGCTCTTTCTTCAGTAGAAATCCTATGATAGAATTAAGGAATACTTTAACATTTTACAAGATGCTGAGACCATCTGTTAAAATCCAGCTGAATGGGTCTTCATCTATTAGGGTGGAAATGCATGTTGTGACTATCTATTCAGGTGGTTTCTTCAGCTGCTTTTCCCATTGTTTATCTTTCAGTAACCATATTCTGCATCACTGAGTGGTCAGAGCAATTTCTTGTCTCAGGTCAAAACTTAGGGGTTATGCTTTTAATTTATTTCATTACTGACTTGTTCAGTTGAAGCCCTGTCATGCTTTAACTAGGAGAAAGAGAAAGAGGAGGAATATTGGAAAAAAGTCATTTCTGCTAGAAAAGTGCAAATCTAGGACTCAAATGCCAGATAGATAAGTAAAGAGAGACAGAGAAGTTAGGGGATATTGAAAGTTATCTTTCAAGGATGTTTTGTGATGCTGTGTATTCTGCCATTGCCAAAAAGTGGACTGTCCATTCACTAAGCTGCAAGAGAGGTATTTTACGGTATCCATCAATTTTGGATAGAGGTTTCCTAAGGTTCATTTTACATTTTTATTTTGCACATCAGAAGCATTGCCAAAGAGGATATGAAATCCCTGTCCATCTTCATGTAAATAGAGTTGCTACCTTGATGGGCATTTATCTTCTCATAAGTTGAGGGTATTAATGACTGAACGAAGCTCTGCTTTATACTGACTTCCTTTATATATTTAATCATCTAATCCTGTTTTCACTTAAAATATCCCAGCAACTATAGTGGCCTAAGTTTAGTGGGGTGTGTAAACCAAAGCACATGCTTAAATCCTTTTACAGTTTTAGATTAAAAAAAACACCAAACAACCCAACAACAACAACAACAACAAAAAAAAAAAACCTCCCCAAAACCTCATATAAGTAAGAAAAACTGAATATTAATGTAAACATTCTTTCTAGGACTGAAACATCAGATAAAGTGTAGTCTATTCCATTTCTTGAGAATTATTATGCCAAAATCTAAAACCCAGCTGTAAAAACGCATAGCATTCTAAAATGCATCAAAAGGGTTTTTAGTCTTGGACTAAATGCTTAATATTTCATTTGCCAGCAATTGCTGGAGAATTACTTTGACTCTTTCATCAGTTTATGTTCCTTCATTCACTCATTCTGTGATTGATGGGGACTATGAAGTTTCAGAACTTCACCTCAGTGAGCAAGCTTTGCAATTGATAAACAGTATTTCTATATCTGTATTACAAGTAGTGGACTAAATGTACTCTAGAATCATAGAATAGTTAGGGTTGGAAAGGACCTTAAGATCACCTAGTTCCAACACCCCTGAAATGGGAAGGGACACCTCCCACTAAACCATGTCATCCAAGGCTCTCTCCAACCTGACCTTGAGTACCACCAGAGATGGAGCATTCACAACTTCTCTGGGCAACTCATTCCAGTGCCTCACCACCCATACAGTAAAGATTTTCTTACTTATATCCAATCTAAACTTCCCCTGTTTAAGTTTGAACCCATTACCCCTTCCTATTGCTGTAGTCCCTAATGAAGAGTCCCTCCCCAGCATCCCTAAAGGCCCCATTCAGATATTGAAAGGCTGCTATGATGTCTCCATGCAGCCTTCTCTTTCCCAGGCTCTACAGCCCCAACTTTCTCATCCTATCTTCATACGGGAGGTGCTCCAGTCCCCTGATCATCTTTGTGGCCCTCCTCCAGACTTATTCCAACAGTTTCATGTCCTTTTTATGGTGAGGACACCAGAACGGCACACAATACTCCAAGTGAGGTCTCATGAGAGCAGAGTAGAGGGGCAGGATCACCTCCCTCGACCTGCTGGTCACGCTCCTTTTGATGCAGCCCAGGATACGGTTGTCTTTCTGGGCTGCGAGCACACACTGCTGGCTCATGTTCATTTTCTCATCAGCCAACACCCCCAAGTCTTTCTGTGCAGGGCTGCTCTCAATCTCTTCTCTTCCCAACCTGTAGCTGTGCCTGGGATTGTTCCAACCAGAAACAAGTTGTGTTTTGTGTGAATTTTCTAAGAGGTTTCTCATCACTCACCAATTTTCTGTCCTTGATCACACCACTGCTGGATCATAAAGGTAGAAATCTATTAAGTGCAGTAAATCCAATTTTGCTTATCTCTGTTAAGATATTTTCTCACTTTAGGGTTTACTCAGAGGAAACAGTCTACAATGCAGAGTTAAAAACTTGGTTGACAAATTCTTTTTTGTCTGCAGCCTGAACTTTTGATATAATTTTTTAGAATATGAGCACTGCAGAGATTTGAAGGCATATTTTTCTGCTATGCCAAACAATTAAGAAGTCGGTAAAGATATAAGAAGGGGGATTTATAAGTACTGTGGCTGTACTATTATCAGTATATACTCCAGTATTAATCCTTGCTTCATGAGTCAATGGGTTCAGAGTGGCTTGCACCCACCCTACTCACGGCATACTTGGTTCAGAACAGAGTAGTTGCACTCATCCTGCCAGGAACTAGGAGGACTCCTTGCACTTGCCACAGGCATCTACTTAGCTGATACATCTTTTCAGTAGAATACAAAACCAGCAAGAGATGGCATGAACATTAGTGTAGATCTTTGTATATTTTAAATAAAATTTCTTGATCTGTACTCATATCTCTTAGCATAGGGTTTTCCAACTAAGGAGGAAGGAAAGGAAGGAACCCAGATGAGTTTTTCAACTCTGAATTCCTGCTTATTTTTCCTATAACCTTACACCTTCCTAAATCTGATATACGCCAAGATGTACTTTCTCGAAAAACTGAATTTCTTCTTGGCCCAAAAACACCCCGTTTGGATCTGAGATAGAATCATACAATCATAGAATAGTTGCTATTGGAAAGGACCTTAAGGTCATATGTTAATGAGTTTTTGGTAAAGTTTTGAGGTATTGCTGGCCACATTAATACTTTATAACATGATACAAAGTATTTGTGTTTCTTGCAGTATGTTGTGGTGCACACGACCTCAACACTGGCTCAGGCTGGGTGTTATAGTGTGATTGCTGCAGAAGGCTGATTGTGATAGAGTGATTGAATTTAACAGGGTCTTATATATAGAGTGATTCCTGAATGGAAATATAATTTTTTTTTTCTTTTCTTTTTCTTTTCTAGAGAAGCCTGTAGTGACAGGACAAGGTGTGGTGGTTTAAAACTGAATCAGAGTTCAGATTAGGTATAAGGAAGATATCTTTATGAGGACATTGGTGAGACTCAAGAACAGGCTGCCAAGAGAAGTTATGAATGCCTGATTGCTGGAAACATTCAAGGCTAGGTTGGATGGGGCTTTGGGCAACCTGATCTAGTTGAAGATACGTGTGCCCATGACAGGGATTGGAACTAAATGATCTTTAACATTCCCTTTCAACCCAAACTATTCTATGATTTTATGATTCTACCATGTGGAACGCATTTAGGGAAGATTTCTACACAGAAGTAAAGGCAGTCTTATGAAATTTTACTTTTTGACTCAAAAACCTGAAACCAGAGCACAACCCCCTTATTCTTTAAGTAACTTCTCTTGCTTGTATTGTCTTATTGAAACTATTTAAAGATAACTTCATAGAATGCATTATTAACTCATTTTTCACATTTAGAGGGAAAGAGAAAATTGAGAACCAGCTTTTTTAAAATAAAAAAAAGAAGACATTAAAATTGATAGAATTGAAGTAATACATAGTATTATCTCTAAGTATTGCACTCATTTTATCATGAGACACCTTTACTTCAGATGCCGCAGAGGTGTAAACTTCATTATTTTCTATATTTTGAATGTTCAAGCTTTTTCTTTTAAGAAATTTTTCAGTGCAAAATGAAATTGTTTGCTACTCCATCACATTTTCAAGTTTTAGTAATTTATTTTCACTTTCAGTGAATCTTTCACTCAAGTGAAAAAAAAGAAGAAATTGCCAGCAATTTCTTCTTCCTCTTCAACAGGAATAGAATAAAATAGCTTTTGAAAAATCTACAGATTAATATATATTCTCAAACAGGCAAGCCATTTTGTGCATGTCAAACTCAATATAAAAGACAATGATAAAAGGTAGGTCATCCCCATGAGCACTTAGGAGGATGGGTAGGTAATGTATCACTCAGTCATTTTGTGTCCTGAGAAAGGTAATAATATCATACACAATAGGCATTTTCATGCTCTCACACACACTCTCACATCATATATACTCTATATTCTACTTCAGGATTTGAGGGTTTGTTTTGCTTTGGGGTTTATTTATTTGTTATTTTTCCTGTTTATGCCCTGTTTATTTAATAAACACATAAAGCCAAATCCACGCAAATTTCCTGCACATAGGATATCTGTAGATTTAACACATGCATATTAATATTTTGTCTCAACTACATATGTATTTGTTCAGTGCAGTTTTGTTTTAATGCCCAAATGAATCAGTGTGACATATATACTTATTGACTTAGCTGGCTCTAATTAAAATCTGACCTGATCAACTAATTTTAGTTAAATAGACAGGCTGTATTCTGTAGTAACTAAAAGCAGAATTAAACTCCTAAATGTCCAGAGTTTCATAATCACAACATGAAATCCTGTATTTCTGTGGCTGCTTAACTCTGACTTTGAAATGTGCTGATAGATACTAATCTAATAGAACTATCAGATATCTTATTTTAAAAGCCTGTGGTTTATTAATGTTAGTTAGGTACCTAACAATTGGATGTATGTGTGAGAAATACATTTTAGAGGATTATGAGAAGTCTCTAGGCAATTCGTGTCCAAGTCTGATAATACACAGAAGTTATACTGTTAGTGAGAAAAACTGCAGAACCCAAGTAATTTGCAGACACTCAGGTAACAGCTGAAAAGTAGATTTGAGTGTCTTGCTTCTGGGCCACTGTCCTAACCTTCTTTCCTTTGCTTTAGAGGTATTTCATAACTGCTTAACTGCCCAGTACATCCCATGGAACAATTGTGCAATTTAATGTCAAAGACCACTTCATAAGTGGAAGTTTGATGAAATTTAATACTTTTCCAAATGACTGTTGTGAAATTGAACTCCCCATTATCTCTCCTAATGACCCTTACTGTTTCATGTGCATTAGCTGGATGATGAAATTGTTGACGGAGAGCCTTATGTTTCTCAAATTATATGTGAGATGTTGCAGAAAAAAAAAAAATCACATTGGCTCTGAACTTCATTAGATAACAGGGTAATTTTATAGTAGTAAGTCTTCTAAGTGAAGACTAAAAGAAGCTATATTCCTGACAGTATGTTGTTCCCAGTTTCAACTTATGATATTACTGTCTTAAAGGCACTATTTGGGAATCAGAGTATGACTCTTTGTCTGGAGGATACTTCTGTTATCATCCTTCAATTTTTTTTTTTTTTTTTTCTGATGTGACACTGGATTAATTTCTCATCAAAACACTCAAAAATAAATGTCATTGAAATTTTTTTAACTCCTAAGGAAAGTCTTTATTTAGCAAGGAATATATAAGTGTTCATAAATTAATGTACCAATTTAAATGTAGAAGTCAGTGAGCTATTTGCAGTCTGTATAGACAAAAACTTAAACATCAAGCTAACCTAAGACCAAGTTTAATGTGTTTAACCTCTCAGAATAAAATATGCTCATTTTTTACTTTTCAGTATTGATCAAAGTTCTTGATAATCTTTCAGTTGTGTTCAGAGAGTTGTTATTGTGTCCAATGTTATAATATAAACTTCAGAATGTCATGCATCTATTCCTGCAATGAACTCAGTTGTCACTTCAGTTTTTGCTCTGTGCACATATATAATGTGATTTCAAGAAATGTTCCTATTCTGCTAAAATTGTAGAATTCTAATACATGATTTCTTTTGAGTGACAAGGTCTTCCTTTGAATCCATGAGTTTATAAATTCTTAGGGTTGAATGCTCAGCAGGTGTACTGCAACACAGATTCATTAAAACTAATGGAAGTAGGCAAATTCACATAGGCTGAGGATCTGTCCCTTAATGTTTAATCTAGTTCCCCAAATGATTTTTCTAATTGCTCTCTATGTTTAGCTTTACAGATATCTGGCAGTTACAGTGGGAAAGTAATCAAATGTTTAATTAAATTGTGAAGTCACAGCCGTATTTCATTTCAAAACATTCCCAAATGGTTTAAATCAATTTGCTCAATATTAAAATTTTAAACACCAACAGGGCCAGTTTCTTGGCCTATACCAGTTAGTGTCATTCTGTGAAAGTAAATGAATTACACCACTTCCAAATCCACTTCTGGTTTAAATAAAGAGAGCAAAGCAAATATTTCAGGCCTAATTACTTACATTTCTTCCCATAGCCACTGATTTTCTTTTTTTTAATGTTTCTGTTGTTTTCACTTAAATTCACAGTCAAATTCCATCCTTTGTTGGTTTCCAAAATCACCATTTTTTGTTATTGCTGTTGTTTAGTCGTTTCCACTCTCCAGAGAAAAAAGGTTAGAGACATTTGTAATTGTTTAATTTGATTTGAGAATAAGATTGAAGAGTTTATATCCTTTAAACAAAAATCTGGAGGCAGAGCTATTCTAATGCTAAAGAAAGCTGATAAAGCAAATTTTCTTTTAACGCCTTACTTTGTACTATGTTTGTAATGACCCATGACCTTATGAGCAGCCTCTGAGGACATGCCTGCAAGCATATCAGGGTGGACACTGTTCGTGAATGTGGTAAAGCTCCAAGGCAGACAGACTCTATCATATTTTAGGAATGACCTTCAGCTGTACCTGCAGGCTTGCTGACTGGACAAGCAGTGAATCTGCTCTCAAGGGAGGTCAAAACCAGTATAGTCAGATTAAATGTCTGTCTGCAGCTGAACAAGTTTAACAAACGTGCCCTTGCTCATGGCACTATATCTACTACAATAATCAGGAATAATTTCCAGTTTTTAAAAGTGTAGTTTAAGTGACGAGACAGACCAGCCTCTAATGAAAATATCACCGCATTTTAGAGTACTTGAAACTTGAATATTTTATCATAGCTTCCTACTACATTTTGACAACATAAAAATACATTGAAATTCTCATTAAAATGTTTCCAAGAAAAGAAAGGCTTGAAGATTTGATTGAGAACTAGAGACAATAAAGCCAGATTGCACAAATTCACTGTCAGTGAAACTCTAAAAGAAGATTTTTCACTTCCCACCCTCTGATGCAATTATTGGAGCTGTTGCAGATCTTAATGTATCCTGGAAAGCCTTGAGTAAATCTTGTGTTCTGAGGTGGAAATAGTATGAGTAAGGAAATGACTGATGCTAGATCATGGATTAGCAGAAACAAGCTAAAAGACACTAAGGTAAAACTTTTCAAGGAAAACAGGCATAAAGATAAAAACATTGATTTTACGTTTTGAAAAAATATTCCTAATGGGACATAAACTGCAAAGAAACACAAGTTTATTTCCTCTGTGTTCCAATATCATCAATTATTTGATCGACTTTGCTTAAAAGTATTGCCTTCTTTTTCTTTTAGTATGAGTTTATGTTTAATATGAAAAATTCACTTTTAAAAAAAAAAGTCTTTTTTTTACCCTACATTAATGTGCAATGTGTGCTCATTTCATTCTAAATCATCAACAATCTACACATCAAATCTATACACATTTCTTTCCGACAACTGCCTTTAGACACTGGCAGCTGGCCAGCAGCTGGCCCTTGGATCCTCTCAGCTTCAGCTGAGTGGCATACAGACATCACTTGCAGATGGAGTTAACCATCAAGCCTCACAATATTTGACTTGGACCTTTTGGTCCCTTCAGTAGCCAATTTGCAGACCCTTCAGTATCTGCAGTGTCTGGCATAGTCTTACAGCCTCTTTCATGCCTGCCTCCCTCACTGCTTACCCTATTGGCACCTTAGTCCAGGTTGGTAAGCACTAAGAACCACAAACATGCATGTCCATATGTATCTGTGTGATATGGACACACTCTACAGGGTAGGTTTATTCTTTGCAATGTTTCTCAACTATAGTCTCCCACCTGCCCACACTGGGACATCTATTGCTGCATGGCTTTCAGCATGGCATGACCTCTGGATTGACTTCAGTGAGAGAGGAAGAGATGGGAGTGAATGTTCACACATGTTTTGAGAAGTTAACTGATGTGCAGAAGTTGACCCATCAAACTGAAAGCTGTCTCAAGTCTTATCCTCACATGCGTGTAGGATAAGTGAAACAGAACATAGTTTGTCTGTGGAAGAAGCTAAAAGAAATTAGGTAAGTAAGCAGAATCTTTCTGGAAACAAAGAAACAAATCAGCAAACAAAACCAAAACCCAACAGCAATTTAAATTCAATACAATATGTTCCATCCATTAATAATTCAGTTCCAAACATGAATTTAAATAATCACAAGAATATATTACAATCAGCCAAATAATCAACATAACAAATTTGTATTAGAATTTGGTCCAGTTTATTCAAACATTATATGGTCCTCTAAAATAGGTTGTTCAACTTTTAAACATAGGTAAAGGTCTCTCTTAATTTAATTGTGGCAATTAAATAAGCATTATTGAGGATTCGCTCAGTTCTTTTAATTATCATACAATTTATAAGTCAGTTTCTTTTATTTGTAACTTGTATCCATGAACACAGTATTCAAGGGACTGAGCATCATTTTTATTAATTATAATTGCTTTGAAGTAAAATCCTCACTCTATTGCAGTATAATTCCATGTTACTTTCAATCACTATTCTGCTTTGCCTATAATGAGCTCTTTTTTTCAGCACTTGACTACAACTCTGAGTTACAAACAAAACAGATTCTGAAGATGTAAACTGGTGTGATTGGCACAGGGTGCAGCTGGCTTTTTTTTTTTTTTTTTTTTTTTTTTAATATGTTTACTTTAGCTTATTTGATGAAAAACCTCTGTTGGCATCTGCACTGGTTGTAAAATGACCAATTCTTTTCCTAGGTTAGAGCTCCACTTGGTGGTTGATTGGACATGTAACACTATCATTAATTTTTCATTATGAGAAGAATTGCAAATACATTAAGAGTTATTTTTATAATATAAAGAAATAATTTTAAAACAGAAAATGTATTCTCTGTATTATAAACTAGTGAGAGTATACATCACCAATGTATAGGTAAGAATGCGTTTGATTAAAACAGATGCTAATAGAACTTTAATTCTTTCTAATTTCTCAGATTGTATAACAGAGAATTCTTATTTCTGTTTGGCATATCTAGATAGGAAGACAAAAGAACTACCAGGTTTTTCCTGCAATAATAAAGAGAAGTGATACTGACTTTTTACTGGGATTGAGAGAGGGAAAAAAGAAAGATAAATGTTTGGATTTGAAATTATATATGCACTTAATTTGTTAAACTCTGTGTGCTCTGTACACTAGCTAAATAGTGTATCAAGATTTCTCAGGTTTATAATCCTAAACCAATAAGGTAATATTCATTTATCTGTGTTGCAAAAAAAAAATGATGATCACTGGAAAATCATGACTAAGAAGATTTTATTTTTCTTTTAAGTTACTGGTTTTGGAATTTATTAGCATCTTTCAATTCATCATAAACTTCCATGACAGTAACTTGGAATTGACAAAAGATACATGTGCAACTAACACCCAACAGAGACACTGGATGAGAAACATCAGTTGAGTTCTCAATATCTCTGCCGCATCTATTCATAAACTGTTGGAAGAGATGTAGTATTAATAATAGATTGCTGGTGGTCCAGCTACTACTTGCTGTCAGTCTTTTTCACCAATTTCTAGTCTACAGTATTCGCACCCTAATTCGGTGACTTTGTAACAAAATATCAATAGAAGGCCCAAATCATATCCGCTGGCTTAATTTTGGCATTTCTGAAAAGACAGCATAATCACAGCCTTAATAACCTGTGCCTATTGTCACTCTCTAGGGATCTTCATTTATGCCTGACCTAGAATTCCTATAATTCCCCTATTATCAATGGGGAAAAGTAGACTGCTTTTGAAATAGTTTGGATAAAGCAGTCTTGTGCGTCTACATAAGAAAAAGGTGAACTGTTGTGTGGAGGTACCTATTTGCCTCTGAATGAGAGCCTGGAACCCCATCTGAACTACACAATTCAGTGTGGCTGTGCAAATTCAGGTCCTTAATAGCAGGGACTGCTATTTAGAAAAACATTGTGACAACCAAACATAATTTCAACACCACTTACCAAGGTAATACTTTTTATCTGCAGTTTATTATACCTATCATTCCCAACAGGTACAGTTGTATTTTTAGACAGCTCATTAATCCTTCAAAGGGCCAGTCACTCAGTCATTCTCCTGCCACCTGTAGTGAGAGGAATGTGCTCTCTGATGCCAGGCTTTGCCTCTGGTTGAGCACAAGCACACATAGACAGATGCTTGCCTGTCTCCTTTCCCCTGGGTGGCAGTGCTATATAACACTTTCCTAACAGATGCACAGAATAGAGCAAGTGCAGAGTGACATTGCTATGCTGGAGAGAGAAAAGGACAGTAACTATGCATATAAAGAAAAGTATCCCATCAGACTGAGGGTAGGAAACTGCTCTAGATGCCTTAAAAGGTCATCTTGCAGGACTAATAGGAATACATTTGTAGGAACATGGCTTAAATACACTGCAGAGTGTAAAGATCCAATTCAGCTCCAACAGTGATGATACAAGCCCAGCTGTTTTAAGCGCTGTAATTGCTTTGACTGTGTTATTTTTCTTCATAGCAGCTTGTAAGGTGCAATGTTTTGGATTTGTGATGAAAACAGTGCTGATTATAAAACAATAACAAAACATGCTGAGCAGCGCTTACACAGAGTCGAGACCTTTTCTGTTTTGCATACCAGCCCATCAGTGAGTAGACTGGAGGTATACAAGAATCTGGAAGGGGACACAGCCAATAAAAGATGGAGGAAGAAGGAGCAAGGGGGGACATTTTGAATGATAGTGTTTGTCTTCCCAAATAATAGTTATGCTTGAAGGAGCCCTGCTGTCCAGGAGGTGGCTGAACACCTGCCTGCCCATGGGAAGTGATGAATGAATTCCTTGTTTTGCTCTGCTTGCATGTGCAGCTTTTTCCCAATCCACAAATATTCTCACTCTTACTCTTCCAACTCTTCCCCATCCCACTGTGGGGAAGTGAGTGATCGGTTCTGTGGTGCTTAGCTGCCTACTGGAGTTAAACCACAAAAAAATGCTAAAAGTATCTCTCTGTTTCTTATGCCTGAGAAAAAATCTGGCAGCATGGAAATGGTGTTGAGGCGCTGGCCCACATGTCAGACTGTGAAGATTAAAAGCTGTGTTGTGATTTTTAAAGAATCTGACAGTCTACAGTTATGCTTCATGCTATTTTTACTACAATGTTAACATATAGTGAGTGATGTACATCTGTCGTATACAGATTGTTAATAAAATCAGCTTGTGTGCAGTAATTACATATGTATTTTATTAGAACAAGTTTCTCTTCAATATTTCCACAACAAACGCCTGCATGACTATCATAGACTCATTCATTTTTCAGATAGCCACTATTTGTCTTTTTTTGTCTTTGAAATCCTTAAAAATACTGCAAATAGCACTCTTCTACTAATATTGATGTCAAAAGCAATGGACTAAATTATTAAAGACTACCTTTGTCTGTCTAAAATCAGTGGCTAGATTTTTTTTTTAACTTTTAAGTGGTGTCTATCAAGGAGTTACACTATTTTATGAAATGTGAAATAAGACCTTGTCCTCTTTGTTAAAGGTGGTTTGTCAATAAATTGGCCTAAGTGGATGGGACTGGGTACTTCATCCTCTTGTTTTTCCTGGACTATCTGAGACAGCAGAAATCTCTACTCAGCACTCTCATGAATAGCCACTGAGGATAGCTTTATACTGATCATTATAGAACATTGATCCCACCCTTCTATGCTGGTTAATAACAAAGGATTATGGAAATGAAATCTGGCAATGAGGCAAGAGGCGTCATCTTTTTAACACCTTACAGACAGCTTAATTTGGAGAACAGTAGCTGGCATGGTCTCAAATGTTGAGGATCAGAGATTGTGTCGTGGTTTAGGCCGTAAATCAACCACGCAGTTTGCTACATGGAGAATCAAAAGAATGCAACTCCCACAGGTTGAGATAAGA
>JAOEHX010044058.1:0-14356 GCA_025448015.1 Bolborhynchus lineola
AAAAACCATTGTAATGCTTATGCATTACCACAAGGATCAAAGACATGGCAAGGGAAATAGTCCAACTAGTTGCTAGTTCAAATATTAGAAGACTAAGCAGTGATCATGATGGGACTGCTGGCAGGATCAGGGCATGCATAGCAGAGAGCATATGCTGTTCAGTGGACTGTGTGGAGTAGCAGTTTAAGGCGGTTTAATGATACACAACAACTGTAGAACAAGTTTGGCCTAAAAGTCACTGTTGAAAAACATGAGAAAGTAGTGACATTAAAATGGTTGCAAGGGAATAATTTTTATTTTCCTTCATTTGTTTATACCTTCACTTTGCTAAGTGCAAACCTCGTGGAAAAATTAGGAAGAATATTGGGACATGAATACTACACAGATGGATAATTGCCAGTAGAGTTGAATAGCTGAGTTTCTAGCAACAAAAATTTAAATAGCTTACTCTGTCATGTAATCCATTTCTCTCTTGTCCATGAATTTCCTTGAAGAGCCTACGATGTAACCTACCTTACTCTTCAGTTTAACTTACTCTGAAGATAATTTCAAAAAACCTGTAGTTTGTGAGCCAATTTTTGTAGGTTTTCAAAAACCAAAATCAAAATTAAACTGGTTTGGATTTAATGTTAGTCACATGGTATTTCCATGCCTCTATTGGATAATTATGTCTCTGAGAATATGCTTGGTGCAAATTTCAGGGATTCCAAAACTGCTATCAGTAAATACTTAAAATATTGACTGTTTTGAAGTACTTTCTTGCCAGGAAATATTTATGCCAGAGTATTCATAGAAAGCAAACAAAATGAATACAAACACTGTCAAAGCATATTTATTTAAAAACCTGAAGAAATCTTTCCAGTTTGGTAGCTGCATGTCGTGGTTTAAGCCCAGCCATAACTCAGAAAAACACACAGTCTCTTTCTCACTCCCCCATCCCTTCCTCCCCCTGGCTCCCAAAGGAGTGGGGAGGAGAATCGAAAGAATGTAACTCCCATGGGCTGAGATAAGAACAGTCCAGTAACTGAGGTATAACACAAAACCACTGCTGCTACCACCAATAATAATAATGACAAGGGAAATAACAAGGGAAGAGAATACAACCGCTCACCACCTGTCGACCGATACCCAGCCTGACTAAGCAGTGATCTAACCCTTCCAGGTAACTGCCCCCAGTTTATACAGTGGGCATGATGTGCTGTGGTGTGGAATACCTCTTTGGTTAGTTTGGGTCAGGTGTCCTGTCTCTGCTTCCTCTCGGCTTCCTCTCCTCTCTGGCAAAGCATGAGGCTCAGAATGTCCTTGGTCAGATTAGATATTACTGAGCAGCAACTGGAAACACTGGTGTTATCAGCGCTGGTCCCAGGCTAAAAGTCAAAAACACAGCCCTGCACCAGTTACTAAGAAGGAGAAAAACGACTGCTACTGCTGAACCCAGGACCCTGCAATAATTCATGATCTTCTTCAGCCCGTTAGATCAAAATCCCTATTCTAATTGTTTTATTTGAGGACATTAACCAATGTACTGTTGATATTCCAGTTCCTCCACATACTGCAGACATGATGAGGTAGGATAGCTATCTATCTGGCATGTCTGGCTGCCACTGAGACAAGAACCCTATACTGGTACAGACCTGTGAGTGGAACTGTCCCTGACTGTGCTGGAGACGGAGCAGCAAGGGTTACCTTCCACCAGCATAGTGGGAATGGGAAGGGGCAGCATATGCATGTCCTGCCTGCCTCACTTTTTCTGTAACCAAAAATAAACGCACATGCATGTTCTGCTGTCATTTGCAGACTGCCTTTCTGTCTGAGAGTTATTGGTGTGCATACCCCTTTGTAGTAAACGCTGCACTGGGAATTATATCTTAGGAGAGTCCACACAGCGTCAGAGGTCAGAGCATCAGAGATACCCTTCTGTTTATCCCCATGCAGTAGACTGGGATTTAAATGTGCACTCTGAGATTCACACTTCCAGCCTCCCCTGGCTCAACTTGGAGGTGGCCATGACTAATTAAAAGAGAACAAATATGTCAGTGCTGTCCCCAGGGATAATACAGAGACAGGTCTTAATTTCCAGGTTTTGGATGCAGAACTATGATAAAATGGCTGCAGTGATACAGCATTTAAGGGTCCTATTAACTACTTCATGCAGGCTGCATAAAAAATCTGATGGCATGAATGTTCTCAACTGTACTTCCCTTCACTGTCTAGCTATAACTCAACACACCTTTCTGATAGATCCTACTGGCACCTTGAACAAATGCTATTCATTCTGCCATAGTTTTCCTCAGTATCACAGCTCATCTGCTGCCTTAGTCTTCCCTTACCATGACCAGTCCTTAATTTTTTTGAGGGAATGACCACCTATTACCTGCAGTCCTGGAAGTCCTTTCTTAATAACTTTGTATGCATTCCCATGTCAGGAAATTGCACTGAGGAAGCTGCTAGGCTAGCATCATGTTTGGTCTGTGAGAAGACACTGTATCAGAATTTGTTATAGCAGCAAGCACTGTGATTCAGGGAATAAGAGACACAGCAGCAAACTGGCTGATGATTCACATCAGCTAGCCTGGCTGTACATATAACCCTGTGAACAGGGCTGCCAAGCCAAGTGAGCACAGAAACAAGTAAACCTGCTTTTAAAAGGCACCACAAGATGCAAACTTCAGGCTTGTCAGTCCATACCACTGTTCAACACTACAATGAATAAATCATGATGTTACAAATTAAATTCAGCTCTGTTTGCCCAGGATGGTGTCAGTCTGTGTCTGAAGCATGTCTGAGAGGACAGCAAGCCACAGAATGGAGAACTGAGCAGCTGGTGACAACCAGTACTGCTACCACACTCAACAATATTAAGCAGGACTGCAATTCAGAGTATGTTCAGAGGAGAGACTAGGTCATAAAAATAGCCCCAAATTACATGTTTCTCCTTTCTGTGATTTTTTTATTGGTTTTGGAGTTTGTGTTTGTTTGTTTGTTTGTTTTTCCTGGTTGAAACTTCCCACAGATTCCTGAGCCCAGATTCCCAGGAACATCACATGCATTTTGTAGAGCTTAGGGAAAATGAGCCAGCCCATACTCTTCAATGCATTTACCCACATTTGTTCATTTGCTCCTCCTCTCTCTCTTCTGGAAGAAAAGGCTCTTCTCCTGGCATCAGCTGCTTTGACTCAAATATTAATTTTTTTTTATAACATGCACAGCTTGCTTGTTGTAAGAAGAGGATGGGGCTATTTCTTCACTGTGTCTGCCTTTTGAGGAACTACTTGCAAAAGAAAGCACAGTTGAACTCGCAGGGAGCAGAATTGCGATTCCAGTGCAAGTGAGGGAGTAATCTAGGCTTTTTATTTGTGAAAATCCAGCGGAAGAGTAGGGAACTCTGAATAAAGAATCCAAGCCTATTAGCTACCCTTAAACCTGCTTAAGGGGGTAAGCAAACTAACAGAAGTGCCACCTAAATTGTCATTGTACCTAAATCTCTGGAGGTTAACCAGTTGCCAAATATCACTATGGCAAATCACCCCTTTTATCTAAAGCAAAAGACCTAAAGTGACTGTCAAGCCCATTGAACTGCATAGGACCGTGCAATACTACATTGATCCAGACGAGCTAAGTTCATAAGCTCAGTCAATTGGGTCCAACTCTTTCTGTTACACAAAGCACAATTTCTGTCATCTCATTGACATCGTAATACAAAAAAAAAAAAATCAAAACAAAGACAAAAAAAACACCATCAAAAAAACCCAACCCCCCAAAAAAAAACCCAAACCAAAACAAAAAAGCTCCTCCCTCAAAAAAAGAAAAAGAAGAAAAAAGATTAAAATGTTGAGATTTCAGGTGAAATGTGTCTGCCAGTTCTGATGGTGTCACTGTTTGGGGTGACCTGAGTTATTACAGCAGCAGAGTTCACTGCAAAATCACGGAAGCAACACGTGCCTACTGTCACAGCCACAGCTTCTGCCCCTCTTTCTGGCCCATGTACTTGTACTGCTTTTTAAAATCACCCATGAGGATCAGGATATATCATGACTCAGATATTTTCTTTCTTGTGAGAGAATCATAGTTTTTTTATAAGCAAAATGTTGTCAATATATGACCCTAAAAATGTGTTGATCTCAAAGAAATCAACCTCCTTTTCTCTGCATTTTTTTTTTCACTTTATAAGCATAAATCGTAGCAAAAAATAAACTGATAAGGAAAACAAAAACCGGATAAGGAAAGTTAGGTACTTTAAGGCTTTCATTCTTTCTAATCTAATAGTGTGCTAATTATTAACCAGCTAATAACCAGGACTTTTTGTGGACTCCAACTTCCAGGGATAGAATTTGTTATTTTGGTTTATTCCCCTAGATGAAAGATATTTCTATAGCAACTATTCTTAGAAGCATTTATGGGAGCGAGGGAAGGAGTGAACCACCACTAGAGGAGTGACTCACCATAGCACTAGTAATTGCCAACAAAAAATGTCTTTAGCTTGTGTATTAGGGAATCAGCTGCAGAAAATATTCCTATATATTTGAAAACCAGACACTGTACATCATCTTTCAATATTAAAACTATATGGGATTGGTGTGCAACCAATAACCAGTGATGTATAGACTTCTGAAACTACTCCTTTCTAGGTCTGGATATCTCCACATCATTTCGCTGCCAACCCAATTTCCCATTGCTCTTCCCTCTTTCTTCATCATTCTTGCAACATTTGCTTGCCATTGTGGTTTTTTTTTTCTCCTCTTCTGTTGCTCCATAGCTTGAAATATGGTAACTAAAAGGTAGCTAAGGGGACTGGTAGCAGCCTGAAAAACTTACTTTCTGTTTCTACGTCTTTGGCTAGGATCCAGGCAGGTCAGGGGCAACTGAAAGTCATTACCATCTCATGTTTTCTTGGTGACCTCAGTGCCATTAATTGCTGGAGGGGCCACAGCAGCAATCTCAGCAGAGAAACCACCCACTCTCTGTGCTGAAATCAGGCCATCCTCTCCCCTGCAGAGTCAAGTTTGTGGCAGGGCTGTCTTCAGGAGACCAAAAAAACACAACCCGCCTTCATCATCCTCATCTTTTAACTCATTAAAATGACTCACTATTCTTATCTTCCAACCAACACAAGAGTAACACAAGAGCTGAGGTATGCTGTCATGTGTTTAAATACTCTGCAAGTGACTCAACAATAAGTGCTTCTGTATGTG
Organism: Bolborhynchus lineola; assembly: GCA_025448015.1. Lineage (NCBI taxonomy): Eukaryota > Metazoa > Chordata > Aves > Psittaciformes > Psittacidae > Bolborhynchus > Bolborhynchus lineola. Next base: position 5,193 of record JAOEHX010044058.1, read on the forward strand.
TGACTACATAAACTAACTAAATAAGTATGGGTATAAAGCAAGAGTGTTTCCAATAGCATAGCTCAGATCTTATCGGTGTGACACATATCATCTTGCTTTCTTGGTGATTGGTTAGCTTGATGCATCCATGGAAAAAGAATGAAGAAAATGTCTCCGCATCACATGCTGAAACCTGTCTGCAAAACACATGTCCTAGGATAACTTATGCTAGTACTAGAAAAGGAAGTTTTCCAATTCAGAGGATAACCATACTGTCAGGTTTCCATAAATATTTTACCCTTTTTAGTGCTCATCACAAATCTTGCAATACTCTTTTTTCTCTTTGTTTCCCCCCTTACTCCCCACAAGAAACTTTAATTGCCAATATGAGAGTTTGGCCTTTTTTTCTTCGGCTTCCTGGACATTAGAGAAGAGCATGAAAATATGATCTCTCTAAGTAAAAGTAATCAAAGAGAAAGGAAATTAAAAAATAAACTATTGCTTAAGAAAACACAGAGCTAGCAGTGTTTGAAACTACATTAGGGGTGCTTGGACCCTGCCTCGACATTTTGCAGTGCTTGTGAATGGCAATACAAGTTTATATAAGATTAACCAGGATTTAAAGGTCTTTCTATTTAAACCCACAAATCACAATTAAGCTGAATTTTATTCCCAGAATAATGTCATCTAAGTCATCTTGGTTAAATTGTCCTTATTCATTGTCTTGGGATGCTAATGTTTTATAAAAACTTAAATTAATTTACTTACCAATAATTCCCGTAAAAGGCTGAGTCACAAACATTCAAATTTAGATTTATAAATCTGAACTTTCAGTGCTGGAAAACCTTGCCTTATTGCTGTCTAGCCTTAAAGAAGGGAGATGAGATCTTTATATAAAACTCCATCAATTCACATCACTGGGGAAACATGTTCCTGACCTGGGTGTGTGAGCTGACACACTGTCTAGAGTCAAGAGACATCTCAGTCCCTGCCTCGTCTGAGTGATGCTCTGATGAATAGTGCTCCTGCAGCTTTGAGTCACAGAAACAGAACCAAGGCTCAGGCCTATCTCATACTCATTGACAGCAGGTCCAAACCATGGAGGACAAGGCAACTTATAAAGTGAAGGAATACCTCATGCCACTAATTAAAATCCAGGATAAATCATTTCATGCAGAACTTCATCAGAATGCCAGGCCACACTGAGAAGATCCATTCCCCTGCTGTAATGTCTCTTCGGTCCCCAAGGCTCCTGCAGGAGAAGCATACATTCAAACTTCAGTCAACTAACGCTGGTACCCAGGTCCTCTGCACATTTACTGTTGGAATAATTCAGAGTGTGTAAGTAAGGAATGCCTGTCTTACCTTTGAGTAAAGAAAGCTCTTTAGCATGAACACAGATGCACTGGGTTGGACCACAGAGCCAGCTAAGCCACCACTCTGACATAGCCAGCAGGTGATATTTAGGGAAGAGCAGAAGAGTAGGACATTCATATCTAAATCCACTTTCTCAGTTACTTTTTCACCCATCACCAGGATAAGTATCACATGAGCTTCCTGATATGTCTGTAGTTTGTACAGATTTAGAAACCCCCACTAATTTGCCAGTCTCTCTTTGAACCCAGGTAAGTATTCAATGTCTACAATATATAAAGCTAGGACTTATAATGTTTACCTACATGAGTATTTTCATGGGAAATCATTGTGAAACTGCAGGTATCTGTGGGAGCAAATGAAAGAGACAAGAGTGAGCTTGGACACCAGAGCACAGTGCAAGTAGAGCAAGATTTGTTTAGCTTTTTTTTAGTCCTGCTTGATGCACTCACATCTTTCTGCTGCATATTGAGAACAACATAGAAACATCCCTGAAGTAGATGCCTACATTGAAGGTCCCAAGCTGATAAAGATCACAGGTCAAATACCACCTACAGCCTGTGAAATTTTTGGATGTGGCCAGTCTAAGGATATTTCTTATCATGGTTACCATCAACAGGCAGGACTGTCAGGAATCCAAATCTAAGCAGGGCTGGCTTCAGAGCTTCACAGGGTCTAAGTGATGAAGAGGTTAGGCTGGAGATGTCATTCAATTTCTAACAGCCTACTGAGAACTTGGCAGCACTCCCTAGATAACACTCGTTCTTTCTCCTTAGAATCTTAAATATTTACATTTAAAAACATCTTGAATGTGAACATTAATAAGCTCATTTGAGGTCACACCTACCCAGAGATCACTTTTTTATCAATTCCTTGCATTGCTCAACAAATCTGAACTCAGCTTGTCATGATTTATCACCAATAAATTCAGTTGGCTGCAGCAACTTGTGCTTGTGATTGGCATCACTGTGTTATGCATGGACTCAGCATGAAGGGGGCTCACGTTATTTGCTTGAAAATCATAGAATCATAAAATTGTTTAGGTTGGAAAAGACCTTTAAGAACAATTAACCTAGCACTGTCACATCCACCACTAAATTGTTTCTCACAAACACTGTATAATGAGTTTGTGATAAATATGATACCCAATTACAGGTTATACAAAAGCTTTAGTAACCCTTTGAACTTTGTCAGAATAAGCAATCATTGTAGTTACTCCAGTTTTTTAAAAGTGCCATTCCTTATAATAATACGTTTCTAGTGATGCTTCTGCTAAAAAAACCAATAAAAATTACCCTGTCAGGCAATGCACCCTGAAGCTACTAAAAAAAAAATGAAGGTGGAAGGCTCCTGTGAGCTGTGAAAAGTCATGCAGTCAAGAAGAAACAACATTTGAATGCATAAGAACATAATCTGAATGAGCTGTAGACTGGACTGTTAAGCCATTGGCAGGGTGGGCAGCTGCTTAGGGTAGTAGGCTGCTGGGATTTTGCCTATGCCAACCAATTTTGTCTCTACCAATGGCTTCTGCATCAGAACCATTGACAGCCAAGCTGGCTTCTCCTGCTGAGGAAGAGAGGGCTGTGGGAACAGCACAACTCCTGTCAGAGTTGCCCTGATAAGCTTTGGACTTTTTATATCTCTAGCTCCAAGGTAGCAGCAACTGAGGATTCTTTCCCTCAGTCCTTACCCCTCTTTACAGAAACACAAACTTGCTGAGGTTGGAAGGGACCTGTGGAAGTCACCTGGTCCATTCCCTTGCTCAAGCTGGCCCACCTAGAGCCAGTTACCCAGACTGTGTCCAGATGGCTTTTGAGTATCTCCAAAAAGGGAGACTCCACAGCCTCTCTGGGCAACCTGCTCCGGTCACCTTCACGGTAAGAAAAAAGTGTTTCCTAATGTTCAGTCAGAGCCTCCTGTGTTTCGGTTTGTGCCTACTGCCTTTTCCACACCGGAAGCTGTCCAGACCTGGTCTGCTTTTGGTCCTTCAAGCGCAAAGTCATTAATCCAAGGCTGTCTGCATGCCCCTGAGCTGATCTGGTAGCCCATGGCCAGAAGATAGCTCCAGTCTTTCAATTTCTTCAAGACTGAACTTGAATAATAAAAATTAAAATTTTGTATGGTGCATATATGTTCAAGTGAATAAGAAAAGATCGAGACAAATGTCATTGCCTTCTTTCTTCATCTAGCTTGCTTGTTTCTGAGAAAACTCCTCCAGAATATAAAGGGCAAGCAAAAGCCATTTGGCTTATATTCAGTTTACAAATTAAGTTGTTTCTATCCTATTTTTCAAGCCCTTGTTTATATCTGATTAGCTAATGTCACCCAAGAGCCAGACCATTTGTTTAACTCCAACTGCTTCTGAAACATTTTGTTTAAGTATTCTCTAGAAAAACTAGTCAGCTCAATAATGAAACAAAGCGTTGTTAACAGAGTTGTGTAACTGCGTTTAATGCTAGGTTTGATACTTGCTCTGTAGCTTCTGGAAATGAAATTTCCTTTTTTTCTACATCATCAGCTTAAGAAAAACTCAAATCTAATAATGTTCAAATATGTAGAAATACAGATGAGGTTTTCTTACTCTTGCCTTTATAAAATCCATTAAAAGATCAAAAAGATTTGTTCAGACTTGATCTCTGGTTTATAAATTCCAAAGAGCAACAATAAGAAAGTAAGTCACAATTGTTAACAGAGATTTTATAATACTAGTGTACATAGTAAACAATGTATGCAGGTAAGGTGTGATTTGATCCTTAAATCTGGCTGTAGGAAGTGGTACACATTACTCCAGATATTTAAGTAATTCAGAAAGCTGTTAAAAACAGAATAAAGAGCTTGCACATTTTTTTGTATCAGACTCACTGAACAGCAGGCTCTCTTCCCTCTTCTGTCCTATCTTCATGTGCTTTTAATTGATTTGTTAAAGATTTGAGATGGAATAAAACCTCAGGTATCTGGACAGGACCCTAAGGAAGCGATGGCATGGGTTCACTGCGCAGGACAAAACCAACACTAAAATCTTGACTTGATGTCCTCTACTCCAGCCGACATCATCTCTGCCCTACCTTAGGTGCAATGCTGCACCTTCCTTTGGCAGGGTACAGACCCTTTTCTCCTTGCAGGACTGTGTGGGGAAGTTGGGTTAACATTCCCAGTTGTGCTGCCTTCCCAGCCAGACACGTAACCCAGAGGCACAAACAGTTCATGTGGGGAGGACACCCTGCCTGTGGGGAAATAGGCCACTAGAAGAAACACAAGTTTATAACAGTTCTGGCCAAACAGGAAGGTAGCACTTGCCCCATCAAGGCATTTAAAATACTTTATTATGTTTAAAGATAGCTTTCATTGACTTATAGATGAGTACTGATTTTTTTCTGCCTATAAGCTTAGAAAACAAGCTTAAACTCAGTGCATTTCAGCAGATACTATAAAGATCTCAGCTAATTAATTGAAATTTGGTGTTTTCCTAACATTGGGGTGGACAGTGAAACTTATTCCCTCACTATTAGAATAGCTGTAGCAAAGGAAGGCATAATAACCTCAGAAATAATTGGAATTTGTGGTAGGCTGTGACAAGCTGTCCAACACATATTCATATGGTCCACTCTGCTTTTACAAGCTGAAGCCACATACTTCAACTTATTGCTGCTTCTTGTGGCTGACATTAGAAAGAGTATTAATGTTGGGAGGAAAATATATTAGCAAAAACACTTCTTAGAGTTGAGAGATCTGCCTTTTGGCTGTGATCAATACCCAGAAAACCCAAGTCTGATCTTTATCAGAATATGGAATTAATACCTAGGAGAATGGATACCAAGTGCTGTCCAGAGATTTCACTCCCATGTGAAAAATGTAGCCACTGAGTCCCACAAAATGATAAGCTTAATTTAGATGAAAACTTCAGTTTGCTTTTATTTAAATAGCAATAAAATTTTAAAGCACTAAAAGCTGGAAACCGCTGCTGTAGCTTTCAGATGCAGGCATAACATGACTTATCTTAATTGAATAAGTTACTTGTTGCAGAGACTTTGCTTCCCAAGCTGTTTGTGCAGCACCCAATGCTAGTTGGTTTCCAAGCTCAGCAGAGGACAATAGCTGCTTCTTCAGTGCATTAGCTAAGTAACCATAATTCACAGTGACATCCGGCATATTAAAGACTCCACGAGTCTCCCATTGGAGCAACAGGAAAAGGTCATGTATCCACGGCCACATGGATCCTTCAGTATTTGTTCTGGATGAGTAGGTATATATTTTAACTCTCTTGCAAGCAGACTGAAGGAAAGGGAATCACTGTCTCCTGGCTTTCTTGATGGGAAATCGTAGAGGATGGACTCAAGAAATTGCTCATGTTCCTTGAAGGCTGTGTCCTGCTGAGCTCTGACCCATCGCACCCTCATATGTTAAGGGAAATGTGTGACCTGTGACACCTCCAGAGGTCAGGGGCGACTTATCCAATTGGGAAGTTTATGCCCATGTGCAGTGATAGATTTGCCATGCGTTCATTTGGATAAGTCTATACTATCAGCCAAATTAAACGGGTCCAGACTGAGTGGTGTCTGCATATGCATCTGAACAAAAGGATTTGGACTTGGCTTTTTGATGCTGACCACACTACAGCCACTCATGTTTCTATCAGCTAGAGATTGGCTTTTCATAATGTGCTCTTCATTACATGTATGTGTATGTCACTCTCAAATGGGAAGCAAGGCAGAGGAGGTCCACCTGAATGATCTGCATTATGTAGCACCTTCTCATATACTGAAGGGACATGTTAGAAATGCACATTGCAATTGAAGCCAACAGTTTCTCCTTCAGTCATCCCAACGTACTAGAGTCTATATACCTTTCTGCTCTACAGACTTTGCCACAGCTCCTGGCAAATAAACCTAGAGCAGCTGTAAATGCATTGTGCAAATGAAGCAGACAGGCTTTCTTTATGTGCTGAGAAAACCTTGCAGAAGTCATTCAGATACCATACTCAATTTATTACCAGTGATTTGTTTATGCTTTGTCATGTAATGTAGCCAGAGAGAAAGAATAGATAATCAAAGAATAATAGAAAAACTAGATTGGGTAAGGCCTTTAAGATCAAATCCAATCATTACCCAGGCATGCCTAGACCACCACTAAAACATATCACTGTGGGCCTCATCTACACAGTTTCTGAACACTTCCAGGGGTGATGATTCCACCACTTCCTGGGAAGTCTGTTCCTATGACTGATCACCCACTCTGTGAAGAAATGTTTCCTAATATCCAATCTAAACCTCTCCCGGCACAGCTTGAGGCTGTTTCCTCTTGTACTGTCACTTGTTACTTGCGAGAAGAGACCAGCCATCTTCTCGCTCCATCCTCCTCTCAGGTATTTGTAGCAAGTCTTAGTAGTTCAAATAAAATAAAGAATATGCACATAGCCTGACTACCCATGCTCTTGGAGCAGTCAGATGGTGAGTCAAAATTAGCAAGTGACAGAATGAGTAATATGGATGGCTCAGAGGATTAGCTAACATCCTCAGAGGAGCAAGCCACTCAGGATTCCAAGTAATGTACAGGGGCTTGATACTGTCGGTACAAATTGTAAATAAGGATGACGTGCAATTCACAGTGGACACACAGGGTGAGGGGAGAGGGAGACAAACCACACTTGATTTAAGCGTGTAGGCAGACCTGTTAGCTGAGCTTGAAGGGGACAGGCCTAATGCTCTTGTTATAACCACAGAGAACAAGTCCTCTTTTTGGAAACATACTAAACATGGTTAACTACTGGCATACATGTTCCCTCCATGGTATCCCAATACAAATGAGATGCTGAGGAAGCAATTTCGTGAGAGGATGATAGATGACAACAGACCTCATCCTGATCCAAGTTTCTAAGTTCATGGTGCCTAAAGGCTGACATCTGATGACAAGCCATATTCATGGAAGTGCCCTCTAAACCTTTGTACAGCCTGTGAGACTACAGTGCCCAGCACTGCTGCATCCTGTTGTGCCTTTGGTGAGCCACCACAGCTGAGACCGAGGAGCAAAGTGTGCCTTTACAGTCTGTAAACTGGGTCACTGCACGTAATCTCTCCCAGTCAGCACTCAGGCTTGCTGAGGAGACAATAAGGCAGAAGTTACATTTTCTGTAACATACCAGAGGTCAAAACCTTTGAGCTGAACAGCTCCAGTAAGCGCCTAATTTAATTAAAAGGATAAAAAGAGTGAAATAAAAAGAAATGGTGAAGAAAATCCACTGAATCATAAACCTTTCTCAGAATTTAGGACTGTCTTCAATCGCATGCAGTTTTGTGGGTCAAAACCTAGCTTGAAGTAAAAAAACAACAAAAAACAATAAGAGAGAGAGAAAGAAAACACCTCCAAAAATCAGTATTTATTTGAAACCAAAACAGTTGTTTAAATGAATAATTTATGTGCATTCCAACAAGTGAGTTGTGAGCTGACTGGTGCCTGAAGGAGCTGAGATCCTGCAAAGCTCTGCCAGCTGTGGATGCTCCTACCTTTTCAGGATCTAACCTAATTCTCTCACTCTCCAGTATATCTAGGTACTGGAGAGTTTCTAGGTTTTTTCAGCATCTCAAGAAATTGCAGTGATGCAATAATAATACCACTGCCTTTGGAACAACTAGTGAGTTAAAGGCATTGATTAACAGACAGTGCTAGGTTATGCTGTTTCAGTATTATTGCACTGAAGCATTGTCAAGTGGAGCTCGGAAAATGCAAACCTTAACAAACATGACAAAAGTAGCAAGAAATGAAGCTCCTCCTGAAAAGAACACAGCTACAAGAGAAACTGGTAAGTGCATTTCCTATGAAGTTACTTCATTTTTATTTCAATACAAACAAAAGAGACAGAAAATGCATTGGTAAGCTTCAAGTTATATTTCTCATATATATAAGGGCTTGATTTTAGATCAAAGCTAATTGTTTCTAGATTTTTTAAATACTAGAGTGCTTTTTAGTGGAAGCGCAGTAACACAGATATTTTCTATAGCAGAGATGAGTAGCACTGTTAAGTGGATAACAAATGCTTTGCTCTGTATTAGAGCCCTAAGTAGCAGCCAATTTACAGGCTTTCAGAAAAAAGTAGGGCAAAAAAAAAATGGAACAAAGTACATTCATTTTATTTCGCCACAGTGCAATTTTAATTTCATTGCCCATCTGGGACTTTGCTGCTCTTTGAACCAGAGCTATACAAATCAATGTGAACTGTTTTATAACTTGTTAATTGTTCTGTCTACCTCTACACATGCATAACAGAAGAAAACAAATGAAGTGATCAGTGATTAATTACATTACAATTGCTCTTAAGTGATAAAGGATTTAATATTTTAAAATTATACTGATACTTTTCAGGAAATTCATGTGCACTTAGATAATAATTATTAATGAAAATTGATCATTAACAAGTATATTCTGTAATTTTCTTATTCTAAGAATAACTTCCATTACTTCACATAATTTCTTATTAAGCCCTGAAGTTTTTTTTAAAAATACTAACTTGCAGCCATAGTTAACTGGGACCATACAGTATTACTCTTAACTTTCAGTACTGTACAAGATGATTAAAGTTTTGTAGAAAATGTAATGTCTTTTAATATTAAGTCAGCAATCAATAGGTATTGAAGTCTACCAATATTGAAAGGTCTTCCTACCTCTAGGTCTTGATTCATACAAAATCAAACATTTTCTTGAGACTGAAGGAAATAAATGCCTATTGAGATGAGAAAGTATCAATGTTTATGACAGATATTGATGTGGTAATAACCTATTGATATAAGCACCTTTAGACAGGTGTCAAAATCAATAGG